>VZRW01008259.1:36102-60181 GCA_013398125.1 Aegotheles bennettii | reverse complement strand
AATTGTTACCAACTATCTTGAGCCCCTTTACCATCTAGCACCCTGTCCCAGATAAAGATATAGAGATATAGAGATATATGATATATGAGATAAAGACATATATGATATATGAGATATATATGGCATATATGATATATGAGATAAAGGTATATCATATATGATATGATATATGATGAGATAAGGCATATATAGATATATGAGATAAAGGCACTCAAGCAAACATGAGATATTTTTTAAAAGTAATGTTAAACAAATGCAATTAAAAACATCAAAACACAGTTTTTAAAAGTGATGTTAAATAAATGCAATTATAAAACATCCAAAAACATTTCCTAAAAATAATGCACTTTTAAAACATCAAAACATAGTTTTTAGACATGATGTTCGGGACTGTGACCTGAAACAAGCTGTTCATAACACGTTTTATTGAGTTGCTTTTAGCTAATAGTTAATTTTTCATTTCTCATGTCTGATTGAGTTATTGTTATCTCATTGCTAATTTATCATTTCTCACATTTGAGTTGCCTTTATCTCATAGTTAATTTTTTGTTACAAACTGTGTGACTCATACATCAAACTCCCCTATGTATGTACACAGTTTCCTTGCAAAAATAAGAGCACTGTGAGCAGAGCCACCTGCGCCCCAGGGTTCTGTTCATGGTACTAAAGGTGGTTCTGTTGATGGTACTAAAGGTGGTTCTGTTGGTGGCAGCCAGTTGGTGGTGGCCAGTTGTCCTAGACCCTGTATTAGTGTGGCAAAACACGAGGAAATGCATTTTGTAATAATGAATGAAGATTTTACCCCGCAGGGTTGTAGAGTTTGCTCCAGAATGTAGCAGTCAAAGAAAGTTTGATTCATTGCAGGGAACAACTTGGACACGAACTCTAGTGTAAATGATGCAGTTAAATGGATTAGTTGTTTCTTGGTTATATATAACAGGAATGCACACATTATGCTAATATGGAACTTCCTGGAAAACTGAAGCCACATATGTATTGTTTGGGAGTTGTATAATGCATGCACAGTGAGTCCAGCACTTTTTGGAAACCAAATAATATACCACTATTTACAAGTGTGGCTTGTATCTTTGTAATCTATACACAGAATTCATATATTCTCAGAAAGCAATGGGGTTACTCTGCATCTGTTTTCCATCCACAGCATGCTAATGCTGCTTACGCCTCAGGTTTTTGAACATGCGATAGCTGTTATGGCTTTCTTTCTACATGTACCTTATGGCCTGTTTGCAGTATGGCTGAAACCCTCCATTTAGAATAGTGCTGACACCTGCCTGGAAATCCTGACCAAAGAGCAAGTTCTCAAAATTTGCCAGGACAAGATTCCCAGGTGGAAAAGAACATATAACTGGAGAAACAAAATAAAAATCAATACCTAGTCTCCTTGTACCCAGTAAACTGTAGACCTAGGAGGCATAAGAAAATGAAACAAAATTAGGAAAGTCTTTTTGCCTCTAAGGGCAAGATGTCTACAGGTGGTAGAAAGATACCATGTGCCTGTGCTCCAAGGAAAGATTTTACTAGAGTTCTAAGAAAGGTTCCCAAAATGATTGAGAAAGGCATGCCCTAAATTCAATCTGTTTAGTTTGCTATAGAGAAGAATAACGATAAACGTTCCCAGTTTATGAAGAGTACCTATACTTTTAAAGTAACCTGAATATCTGCATCAATCAGAATTCACTCACATGAGCAGAAATAACTAAAAATTCAATAAATTCAGCATCCAAATAAGGTGCAGTTTCAATATATTGAGAGCAATTAACAATTTAGCCTGCAAGATGGTAGACTCACTCTTGCCTGGAGTATTTAAAACAGGATTCAATACACTTCAGAGTCTTGTTTGAAGATGGCTGTGTGGTATGTACATAAGGGAGCTGGTGGCAACTTTGTTGGAATTAAATAATTCAGCTAGCATGTAATGTGAACTATGCAGTATCATAGGGCCAAATTCAGAACTTTCTTGATAGAAATCTGTGCTTTCAGTAATAACTTCTTTGTTGTGCCCTTAATATTTGAAGCATTCTGTGACGTAAGGGAATCTCAGCTAACCATGAATTTTGGCACTTTTCAATTACCCCAGTAGATATAACATCACCAAGGGTTGTTAACCATTCTTATTTTCATGACCATGATATTACAAATACCATGGGAAGCAAATCAAGCCTCTTTATACCTGACGAGTAAAAAGAGTGACTAGTAATAAACCACAGCACTGCTCGAAATGATGAGCTTGTTCTTCCATTGTAATAAACCAACATTACTTCATTGGTGATGAAGTCTTTTGGATTTATGCCAGGTAAGGGTTGACCAACATATAGCATTTTAAAATCTGAAGAAACCTTTTTTCTTGGCTACAATACATCTCATTAATCCTAAGAACACAGTAAAACATTCAGAAAAGTTACTTTATACATTGTCAAAGCAAATGAATCTCTGTAAATCAGAGTCAGCATGGCTATGTCTCGGGTGATACTAGTGTTGTGAAGGTAACTACTAATTTCCACCCTAGAGTAAATCGTTACCTAAAGCTGACAACTTTTTCAATTTTATGTGTGAGACTCCAGGGCAGAGCGTGTCTTTTATTTCCTCCTGTGATCTTGACCCTTCAGGTTGTGCACCCCCTTGGCTACTTAAAATCAGAGATCACCTTTATCACAAGCCAAAAAAGCTATCAAGGTAACAGCCAGCAATTCTGATCCCTCTGGTCTGCCACTTTCTCATATCCTTTGCTCTTTATTTTGTGTCAGATTATGAGTCAAATTTCTTGACTCACACATTGAAGCTTAGAAACAGCATCTCTATAATATTTTGTAGTTGGTCTCTAAATAAAAATACACAGCTGGTATCAACCTAGTTTTCCCACTCAATTTAAATCTCCAATAAGTAAGCCCACTTGTCTTTTCCTCTTACACTTGTTGGAATCTTTGGTGGGCAGCTGTTAGTATCTTGTTGAAAACACACAGCAGTATTTATATGTTTATTTGAACTCCTCTAAAACTATTGTTTCAAGTGCAAAGTGTTTAGTGGCAACAGTAGCTTGAATTATTCCTTCCCCTGTTTTATAGTGCACTTTGCTTTCTACTGAGCCAGTACAATCATTTGCTAGCCTGTGCTACAGCTCTGATTAGTACTCTCTCTTAAAAATGAAAAAAGACTTTCCTGACTGCCTTTTTTATTAGCTCAAATCAATTTCTTGATTGGATTGAAAGAATGGCCCTGTAAACAGGCATCCTGAAAAAACTGAGGATGTTTGTGCCCGTGACAATAGGAAAATGGAGACGTAAGAGGAGAAGAGCAAGGAAAATCAAATATCTAAAATTTCAGTTTTACTACACTCACACTTGGGTATCCCAAGGCCACTATATATATTTTTGAATTCTGCATTTACCATTTCCTTCTTCGCTGAAGAAGATGCTACCCTGTAGCTTTCATATTTAGTTCTTGCCTCAGCTTTTGATTACTTGGTCCTTATATGCCTGGAATGCTGATTCAAAATGCACTATTCTGATGTAGTTTGTCTGTAGCTAAATTCAAACATATGCTTTGAATTTCACAGAATGACATCAGTTTACATCAATGAGAAACTAACTTAAAAGGATGCAACTTAGTAGGGCAATCACCATCTGCACACCTGTCAGGGTTGTTGAAATAAATGCTGAATAGTCATTGCCCTGTAGCTGCTACATGAAATTACTTTTGAATACAATCAGTTTATGTTATAAGAGGTTTAATCTCACTTGGAAATGCAGTGCAAATGAAAAAAAAAAAGGAAAGAATATCAGGCATGAATTTACAATAAAGAAATTTTCATGTCATTTGCAAACAAACCCCCTATTTTGTGAAATACCCATACAATCTCACAAACTATGATTGATAGATAAACCAAAGCATATTTTCTTTTGTTTTATTTAATTTTCCACTAGCATAAGCAAGGTAATTTTCCAGGTATGGAAAAAAAGGGATCTGACCTAAATTCCTGAATTTCATAGCTATTTTTAACATAATTGAATGAAAGAGACTTAAACTAGTTATTTATATGCTCACATCTATATTATCATCACATTTATGCTGCTTATTCAGAGAACAAAAGAATGCAAGACGTGTACTAAAATATATGACAGCTTGTCAGGTGTCCTGTTTTCCCCTGAAACGGAGAACTAATCACTGTCTCATACTGAAGATTTAATCCTACAAGCGTTAAACTGCAACAGTGGAAATGCGAGATTGAAAAACTTTCTAATGAGATCCAGAAAATGCCTGAGATCTAGATCAGAAGATTATTGCTTTTAGGAGAGACCTAATTCCCCATTCCAACCCCACATGTGGCATCGGTGATTGAATGCAGTATCTTTATATTTATGAGAAAATATCATGCAGTCTCTCAGGGAAAATAACTAAGCAAACTGCCTTTAGTTTGTTTAGAGTTCAAGAGTAGTCGAGGTCTGTGAATCAATTAAGGATTCCAGAAACCTCCTGGGAGGCACAAGAGCAGTGAGTATTTATTTGCACAACCCTGCTGCACTCTCAAGTCTTTTGTTGAGTGGTTGTTTCCTATTCCTCTTTAGTCTTTGAAATCAAAACCAATAATAGAGATGGTATTATTAAGTAGCAAGATGCCCTTAACAAACCGGACTGGAATCATCGTTCCCATTGATGTAAATTTATGGAGCAGTTGTCAGATGGTAATGACTTTCAGTCATCACAATGTCTGAAGCTGAGGCTGTGAATTGTGTAATAATAGGTTCGGCATTGTATTACCAGCTTCCTGAGCCATATAGTGTCCTGCATCCATCTTGGAAAGAATAGATCTTGATGTTCCTAACAAAATGTTAGAAAATTAAGATTCTCCTTTCAATGCCCATCTAACATGTAGAGACTGAACAATCAATTAAATTTCCTGCAGTCATGATTATGTTTTAAAAAGAAACTTTGAACATAAATCCTCTTTCTTTAGTAATTTTTGTGATTATCACAATTAAAACATCCCTTCTTAAAAACAAACCAAACCAAAAAGTCTAGAGCTACAGCTTCCACCTACACAAAGTGAATAGAACCCAGGCCTGACACAGCAGAAAGAAATTTTTAAAAATGTCATTTGCAAATTCCTCAGGCTTATGGACATACTGCCAGCAAGAAAATGGACACAGATGTTCATATCATGTGCTGATTTTTCTGGAAAACTGTTTAAAGAAATAGTTTTCTATTTCTTCAAGGAAAGAAATTTATAAAGAGTATATTTAACTTCAACTTCATTTTATAGTTCTAATTAGTGTATGGACAGCCAATGATTTTATGCAATATTGACCTACAATACTATAGTATTGGCATAAACAAGACATTTTTATTAATATAATGTCTTTTAAATTATTTTCAAGTGCACCTTGATATTAATGTCTTCTGGCATACTTTAAAGAGTGATGCTGAGGGATAAGTCACCATAAATACTCATTACTGTAAAATCTGAAGCTTCCTGTCTGGTTTTGCTTCAGAGCCTATAAAAAGCTACACACGTTTACCCTAAGTATTGTGTTTGTTTGTTAACGTACAGACATATAAAAACAATTGCATACTCCCAAGTGCATACTACCATTAATCAGCAGGGGAGTTTCATCCTTCAGGGAATGAAGGAGTTGATTAACCAGATTAAGTGCAGGAGGTAACATTTGGCCCATCAAACTGACATTTGCATGATAGCAAAGCAAACAAGATACCAAACCACAAATCACTCCTTAGTATGGGATGAGGTGAGTCTGTACTAGGATATCGGGGCTTCTGAAGATCTGCTTAGTTGCCAGAACATTCTCCCAAGTATCACAGAGTCCTAGAATTGTTTGTGTTGGAAGGGACCTTACAGATCATCTACTTCCAACCACCCTGACATGAGCAGGGACACCTTCCACTAGACCAGGTTGCTCAAAACCCCATCCAACCTGGCCTTGAACACTTCCACAGAGGGGACAGCCACAACTTCTCTGGGCAACATGTTTCAGTGCCTCACCACCCTCACAGTAAAGAATTTCTTCCTAAGATCTAACCTAAATCTATCCTCTTTCAATTTAAAACCATTCCCCCTTGTTCTATCACTTCATGCCCTTGAAAAAAGTCCTTCTCCAGCTTTCCTGTAGGCCCCCTTCGGGTACTAGAAGGTCTTCTTGGAGTCTTCTATTCTGCAAGCTGAACAACCCCAGCTCTCTCAGCCTCTCTTCATAGCAGAGGTGCTCCAGACCTCTGATCATCATGGCCCTCCTCTGGATTCACTCCAACAGCTCCAAATCCTTCTTATTGGGGACGACAGAACTGGATGCAGTACTCCAGGTGGGGTCTTATGAGAGCATAATAAGGAGGGAGAAGCACCTCAGATCCCAACAGGATACTGTTGGCTTTCCCTGCTGCAAACGCATATTGCCAGCTCATGTTGAGCTTTTTATCAACCAACACTGCCATAAGTATCTACATATACATTTCAGCTACATGCATTGTTTTGAGAACTACTATCACAAGAGTTAAAAGAGGAAGAAATTTGGTGACTGTGATAACCATAAGCTCTCTCACATAACAGTAAGGTACTGGGAAGCAGGCCAAAATCACAATGATCCTCAAGGAGTATGTCACAGCATGAAATAAAATTATCAGCATACTCACAAATACATGCTAAATTCTTTGGAATGATTGAAGTCTTTCCTCTTTCCTTAGGATGACCGTAATTTTCCTAACACCTCAAATAGGTTTTAAAACTCTGACTTTCCCATTCCTGCCTATAACAACAAAATCATCTGTATTAATGATATGAATAGCATACAGAAAATCAACATCAAGATATTCAGAAGCTTACAGAGCATGCAATAGTCAAAACTGAAATAGACTTAGTATAATGTAAGAGATTGGCTACTTCTGATCAAAGTCAGTATGCCTACATATTGGTCAGTATGTCTACATACATAGAACAATAATTGATCCAATACATTGTTAGGGATAACTGCAACCCTTAAAAAAAGCATTTGAAAACATTTGATAATATTCCAGGACAGAAGATTTGAAAAGTTTCTAGGACAGAAGTCACTCAAAGTTATGCACTTTTCAGCCAGTAAAGGAGTTACTAATACTTCCTATCCAAGTCCTTCCAAAGGTCCAGATTATTTTTTATTGGCAGGACATAAAGTATGATGAACTCCATTCTCAGGTATGATGCAAATAAAGCTAAGCTATGTGTGTGGTAGGCTGCTTTGCTACAATTTGTCTTTCCAAGATCAAAAGACCGTCTACAATGCTTTGTGGAGGACAGTAACAGTGGTAGCTCTTGGCCTACATTCACACAAACAGGAAATTCTGTCTAAGACCTCCTCAATGCAATAATCTCTTTTTCTTCTTGAGAAATGATGGATTGCACCATGTACCAGACCTTTTTAGACATTATAAACTTGGGTCCTGTGATCACCAGTTTCTTCTTCACAATATCATTAAATATGTCAGGTTGGAAAGGCTTTGGGAGTCATCTGTATCCAACTCCCAATGTCAATGAAGGGATAATTTAAATTTAGCTACCTCTGGAAATGGAGAATCCAAAACTCTCTGGGCAACCTGGTCCAGTGTTTAACCATGCTCAAAGTGAAGAATTTTTTTCTTAGATATGATTACAATTTCCCTTCCTGCAGCCTCCGTTCATTACCTCTTGCCCTTTTGCTGTGAACCTCTGACAAAAGTCTAGCTCCATCTTCTCTATAAATCCCTTTTAAGAAGTTAAAAGTAACATTTAGATCTCCCCCTAGCCTTATGTTCTTCAGACTGCCCCTCTGAATGACAGTCTCTCCCACCAATGTATTGATTGGACTCTGTATTGGTGTCATCTGCAAACTTGATGAGGCTTTATCATCATCCTCACCACTCAGCTCATTAATAGACATTAATCACTATTTGCCCCTTATCAGCTGCTGACGAATGCCACTAGTAAATCACCTGCCAGTTAGTCTTCACACCACTGATCATAATGTTTTGCTAGCCTAGCAAGTTTTCCAGCTGTCCAGACTATTTTTACCACTTTGGCTGCAGAAATACTACTATGGGATACCATGTCCAAGGCTCTGTTACAATCAGACTAAACAACAACTTCTGCTCTCCCCTCATCCACCAAGCCAGTTATCTCATCCTCTAAGGCAATCAGAGGTTGGTGAGACACAATTTTTCCTTAGTGAATGTAAAGCAGCTGTTACCAGTCAGCATGGGTTTTGTGTCCCTATAAATGGCAAATCAGTAGAATTTGCCCCATAACCTTATTCAGAGACAAAGGTGGACTGACTGGTCTATAGTTCTCTGAATCCTTCTCTTTGCCTTTAATGAATATAGATTGATTTCTGTTTTCTAGTCATCAGGGACATCCTCAAATGGCCACAATCTGTCAAAGATAACAGAAAGCAACCTTGCAATGACATCAGATTGTTCCCCCAGCATCCTTGAACATATCCAGTCCCATAGGCTTATGCTTCTCCTGTTTGCTCACGCAGTTCCTTGTCTGATCTTCCTCTACCACTAGTAGTATTCATTCTCAAAGACTGACACTGGATACAGGATGTGTCAGGGGCCTAAAAGCCAACCTTGTCACAATGAAGACTGAGCCAAAGAAGGCATAGAATCTTTCTATATCCTTTGTCATTATGATGCTTACCTCAGGTCAGTTGTTCCTTCTTTATCGTCTTACAATTTCAGGAAAAGCAATCATGTTCTTTGCTAATATATTTTATCAAATAACATATAAACATTTTTATTGTATTCCCACACCAGCTGGGAGTGAAGCTGGATTGCTGCAGTAAACAAGCTGATGATGTAATTTTCCTCAACATAGTATTTCAACATATATAACTAAATTTGTTTCAGTACCTCTCTCTTACTGTTTGCAACTTTGTTAGATAACCCCTGGCCTCCTGTAATTTAGGAAAGATAGCCATCTTTGATCTACCGTGACATTTCAAATGTTTAGTTTCTCTGCACAAATATTTTATCTTATACATTTACCATTAAGACTAAGCTAGAAACAAAATAAATTGCTCTAAGATTACTTAAACAGAAAATTCTCAAGCTAAAGAGATCTTTGCTGCCAGCAAATCAACCAGTGGTAAAATATTAATTTCTTACTCAGGCAGGTCAGTAGTTTTTGTGTACTGTGAAGCTGGGAATAACAACTTCATACCAGGCATTAACCTTAGGTCTCTTTGACAAGAGAGTTTTCTTCACAGATCTGGAAGGTGAGCTCTTACCATCAGAAAGGTGTACTTACGAATCAGCACAGACATGATTATACAGAATGAAAACAAAAATCCCCTATGTAGAGAATATTAATGTTTCAAAATCAAGCTTTCAAAAAAAAAAAACCAAACAAAAAAAAAACTAGGAAAACACCATTTGCAGTTTTCCCACAAACTTTAGATTCTGCATGTTATGCTTCCAGGCTAGCTTTAATCCTATGATTTTCCTTTTCCCTACAACACTTGTGCCATTCAGAGTACTCAATAGACACTTTACTCTTCATCACAACTAGTCAATACTTTCTTTGCTTCTCCTCAGAATATGTCCCTTTGTTCAGGCTTTATTTACTATGTATTCTCTAAATCTACTCTGATTAGCATCACACAATGACTGTGAGAGAGGGAGAAAGAGAAGTGCATTTCCCCTGGCACCATTCAATTGCTTCAGAATACAAGTCCTGAAAATACAAATCTTTTCATAACACATGTTCCAAATGATCCACATAAATGGCGCTGGACTAACATAATCCTCTCTCTATATATCTTTCCCTTCAAACACTAGCTTATTCCCAGATAAAAAATTCCTCATTTTAATCTCTGAAAAAGGAAGGCCAAGTGGTGTGAAATAAACGAGAGCACAGTCATTTGTGCAACAAGGAAAGAATGGAGAAGGGCAAAACAAATTCTCAAGTGGCTCCTGAGCACAGTCATTTTGTTCACCTAAACCCAGGTATCCCATCATGTCTTATCCATTTACCACCTAAAGTACAAGTTGAAATCAATTTCCCGCTCCTCTGTCTTTTCACCTCTTGTTGGTGTCCCCATCATTTCCTTTCCCTGCTAGTAACATCAGTCTTCCTGCCTATAGATCTGTAGTCTCCCTCACACCCACAAGTTTTGCCCTTCTCTCTAGTCAGCTTCCCAAAATCTTGGTCCTCTATCCTTCAGCTGTCACCCTTATGGCATTCAGACCAGCCAGCATCTCTCCTTGAAGCTGTCAGTACTGTATAAAGTTAAGGGAGGCATTTCGAGCACAGGAAAGACAATTTTCTTCCTTGCTTTGATGTCTTGCTCTGGCTGGACACCTATCAACAACCCATAGCTGGAATTGCAGAGAAAAAAGACAAACAGTAGTTCTTCACCTAACTATGGGTTCAAAATCTGGAAAGAGAGCTGCAAAATTTCATTAATTTTGCTGGGTTTTATTCATTGCAACTATTTTGCAGATAGCTTTCCAGCTACTTAAAAGTCAACCTGATTTTCCATAGTCAGGAGTCAAACACTGCACATCAGGTATAAAAAAAGGTTGTAGTGAGGCAGGGGTCGGTCTCTTCTGCCATGCCCATAGTGAAAGGACAAGAGGAAATGGCTTTAAATTACAGCAGGGGAGATCCAGATTGGACATCAGGAAATTTTTTTTCACTGTAAGGGTGATTGAGTATTGGAATAGGTTGCCCAGGGTGGTGGTGGAGTCACTGTCCCTGGAGGTGTTCAAGAGGCATCTTTGAGCATCCTGATCTAGTGGGAGGTGTCCCTGCCCATGTCAGGCAGTAGGAATTAGATGATCTTTAAGGTCCCTTCCAACACAAACTATTCTATGCCATTTTCAATGTCATGCTCAAAAAGACTTAAATCTCTGTTTCCTTACTTCCAAAACACCTCAGCCTGAAGATAATGTACTACAAAGTTACATTTGTATTGCATGAGAAAAGAGGAGTGACTCGTGCCACAGTTCTTGCCTTAGCCTCACCAGGCAGAAGGCATGTACCACATTACATTTTAGTGTAACAATTGCATGTGCATTCAGCTCCAGCCAGGATGGAGAATTTCAACCTGAACACATAAAAGTAGAAAATAAGGTTATATAAAGCTTGATAATAAAAATTACTTACACAGTATTTCAAGAGGATGACAGACAAGAATGACCGTATCACTCACTTGTCCAGATCTTTGGACTACAGACCTAAAGTTCGTTGCAATGGAGAAGCTTATGACCTTTTTAAGCCAAAGGATCATACATTTTGAAATCCATAATGGTCTACATGTTGTTTACTGTTTAGCTATTTAATTTCTTTTCATGTGTTCTGCTCTTATCTACAGGAACAAACCCTTATCCCACTGAAGTGAGAGTTTTGCCACTAACATTAACGAATAAGAGAATTTCCCTAGCTCTAGGCAAAAATTAGCTGCAAGATGTGTCTTGGTATAGAATTTGACCCCTTTTCTGTGTTTAGATATTGTGTAACACATTTTGGATGTCACTTCAGCATAAATAGTGGTAAGTATGACAAGAAATAAAAACAATTCCGCATATAGCCTTAATATCTTAATATATACATAACTTTATGTATATAACATATCACAGAGCTTCTTTATATACATGTAAATTATTTTATGTACAGTGGGGTTTTATATACTTATGTACTTAAGTTGTAGATGTCATACGTATATAAGTATATGTATAAAGTTACTGTCTTCAGGAATAAGAAGGCACCTTTTACATATTAAGCTGTTTTCTCTGTTGGTTCTGGCCATGATTTTCTCAACTCCTTCCTGATCTTTAGATACAAGGTAGCTCCTGAGCAATATGAGAGATGACTGAATTTCTGTCACCTTCTTCAAGACTGGGGGGGGGAGAAGAAAAAATAATTTTTGTTTCTTCAGCCCAAACTCCTTATGGGAAGAAGATGGCTTAGATGTTTATAACACAAGGCCTCTTTAGCTTGTCTTGTTTTTGAGGGAGGTGAATCACTCATTGTGATATGTAGTGAAAAGTATTCCATTCCCAGGGCAAGAAAGTCAAGATGTTTTCATGCTGTGCAGGAGGGAATGAACAAATGAAATTTCCCTGTGGCCAGTACCAGAGATTTCAACAAAAGTTAAAATTTGAGCCACGTGTTCCTTGAGTATAGCCTGGCATTTGACCAAAGACCTACACTGAGAAAGTCTGAATATCCTAAACCAACAAACACCTGCTTTCACACTGCAAGTACAATGGATGAAACGGAATAAATTCCATTCCTACTAATTCTGTGTTGCTTGGTCCCTGGCAACCTCATTAATTCATATAGGGCCCTTTCCCCCTCCAGTTATCCATCATAAATGAAGATTGGCCAGTAGATCTATTTTGGCTGATCAAAGAATGTAAAGGAGAGAGGGCTATCAAAAGATGTGAAAGGGTGACTTAGTCATTGGAGGAAAGTGAGAGGGGTTGTAAAATGCTGTGGGCTAACTCAGCCATTCTGTTATAAAATAGTTCAAAAGACAGAAGAAAAGGGTGATGGAGCACTGATCATGCACACACCCACACCCCCAGAGCATCACCTGAGCATTAATTTTCCTCAGCCTGGTTCTTCTATTTTCATCAGAACTATGCAGTTACTACAGGTGAGTACACCAGGACATTGGTGTACCTTCCAGTTTATGTGGGTATAGCTGCATAAAGTAGAGTCTATATGCCAAATCATGTTCTGGGAGATGTCTCTTTTGTAGGTGTTAAATCACAGATAGAAAATGGCTTGCAAATTGTTTGTCAGTTGGTCAAGTAAATAAGCAGAGGATCTTTTTAGTAAACAGCAGTATTATAGTACTGCAAGGTGCACTATAGGCAAGCATAAGAAAAAGAAAAACAAACAAACAAGAATGCAGCCTGAAAATACTGTTCTCCTTTCACATGTCTCTGTTTTTAAATACAGCATGTGATATTGATCTAGTTCATAAATCATGTGTTTCATTCATCCATGCTGGGAAACATTCCATTTATTTAAAACCTCTAATGGAAACAGAGGTGTCTCGGTGTGATAATTACTTTTTATTTATCCAATATTAAGGCATTTTTACTTACAATAGTAAAACAACTGAACTGACTTTTAATAAATAAATAAATAAATAATAATTTTAAAAAGTCAAACCTAAATCAGTTTTATACTAGAAAAAGAGATATTGTAAGGAACATTTATTTAAATAAATACAGCTAATTTTCAAACTCTTTCTGGATTAAAATGAAGGAGGAATATTTAATTCGAATGCAAATTTTGAGGCATTTATGTCCCCAGACCTGTGCATAGAAAGAAGGTGGTTGTTAACTCCATTTTGATTATGTAGTGCAAATTTTGACTTGTTCACAGAAGTGGTGTGTGTCTGACATTGCCTTTCTGCCCTGGGTTTTGTTATAAACTTAAACAAAATTCCACCCCATTCTTCCTCAAATGTTCTAGATTGTTTGGGTTAACAGTAGACTTAGCACTACAGATCTTAGGAAGTGTTTCTGAACTGCTCATGTTTCATGAACTGTTTCTAGTGGTTTTTTTAGAAGGTACCATAAACACATTATAGGATATTTGACAATATGACCTTTATAGACTATACGTTATATCTCACATGTTTAATGGTAGATTGCATAAATCAACATAAAATCTTTTTGGTCCTTGTATAGATTAAAAAGTATATTAAAAGATCAACATAAATTTAATGACTACACATAATGTAATAGAATTATTGCTTTTAATTAAATGAAGTGCTTTCAGGACTGGATTACCATCTATATTTTTAATATTATTAAAGTTATTGATTGATGAGAAAAATCAAAACCTATCCTATTTGGAAAACCAAATTGTTATTGATTAGTAAATATTAGTTACCTAAGCATTTTGGATAGGTTATGACAACGATAATTAGATTTCACCCCCTCACAATCAAAATATATTTGAACATCCAAAATTTAAGAACTCTCCTTTGTCATACCTGTGCTATATTCAATAGATGTTAATCCTATATTTTGATCTCATAGATCCTTTTTCTTCTTCCCTGATTAAAGGAAATATAGCCCTTAAGCAATGAACTGCAAGAGCTTTAAAACTGTAGACATTGTCAGCAGCTGAACTGTTACTTAGATAAAAGAATTATGAACCAAAATAACTGGATTCAGTTGTAACATAGATATTGGACACCCTTGAATGAGTACGTGATAGAAGTTTTTATTCAGTGTTAACCTGAAGGAGCTAAAGGAATAGGAAATATAGGCAACACAGACATTGCTGGAGAAGAGGGTGAAGAACAGATGGAATGTCACACTCTTTACCAGAAATAAAGTTCACAAACTGATCAGAGGCTACCAGAGTCCTAATGGGAATGGGTTCAGTGTTCATTTTTTATATTTATATAAAGGATGATTTTTTTGCTGGCATGATTCAAAGGTGGCTATGCCAGAGGAAGGACTAAAATACATTATGGTGAGTACATGATGTTAAGTGATATTTTAACTTTCACAGATAAAGATCAAGACATAAAAGACAAAAATAATTTGGAATATTTTGGAGTGTTCCACTAGTGGAAAACTTACACAGACTATTCAAAAGAGGCACTCACTTGAGTACATAGGTGCTGTTCTGATGTAAGGATCAAGACTTAAACTAAGCCTGAAGATGAATTATATGAGGCACACACAGATCAAGCTCTGTAAAGAATAGCATTGCAGTTTCAGCTAAATCACTGTGAAGTTAAAAAATAAATAGTAGGACTGATGAAAATGAAATCTTTAGATATTTCTGAGTTCCTATAAGAGACCTGAAATATAGTATAAGAAAAAAAGGCTATTTTTATAAATAATGCATAATCACTTAATGCTGCTTCTCTTTCTTGCAGCTCACACAGGATGGTTAGCTCTCTTCTGACCTCATTAATATAAAGCAACCCCTGATCTGAGGAAAAATATACAATGACACATCTGCTTTCATATAGCAGGCAAGATTTTTCCATAATCTGCATTTTACTTCACTGTTTCTAGGTCAAACTCCTGAGACCAGTTCTTAGTTCCTTCTGATTTCCTCTCTGCTCACACTTGATCTGCAGATCACCTCATTACCTCCTTTACATCACCCTTCTCTCCTTGGGCTGAGAGGCCCAAGTGTTACTTCCTTGGTAGACGACTCACTTTTTCCCCAGCTGATGTTAGTCATTATTTTCTCCCTTCCATTTTGCCTTCTGTGGCTGCTCACCAGGCCCTGCCAACCTATATTCCCTTCACAGCTATCTCCCAGGTTTTTGCCCTAAACCCACCTTATCCAGGTGGCTTCACTTGTCCGTCCCCTGGTTTTCTGCCTTCAGTTCCTCTTATGCTGTGCTAATTCTGGTACCACTGATTACACATCATGTTGAAACTAGTAGTAGTAATTCTGTACTCTGCTATTATAAGGCTGTCTAGGAGTCATTTACCAGGGGATATTGCAGGTTCCTAACTTTTTAGATGTAGTTATGAAGAAAAAGTTGCATATCCTCAACCTATTGCACTAGCACCCATTGTTCGTTCCTGACAGTCAGCTTGTACCCAGAAGGACACAGAATCCTGATCAGAAAATGTTACATGAATCCAGCTCCCTGATTAAGATGGTGCTTTCTCTTGTTCCTCTACCTTCATCACCCTGCACTGGGTGTGTAGGAAACAAAATACCCACACCCGTGGTCTGTGCCATTCTGAACATTGCCAATGCACATCAGTTCCCAAGACCTTCATATCTCCCCACTTCTATGCTTCAGCATATGCTGTCAATCTTGAAAAGCCAGTAGATTTCTGCTTATCTTTCCTCCCTCCATTTGCTTCTTCTCTTACCCATACAGGCTTGTAAATCTAAAAGAGGAATATGGCTCCACATAAGATTTAGGAAAACATCTTCCTTGGTTTATAAGTCTTCTCATTACAAGGTACACAAAGATAGTGACAAAGCTCACAGATGAGAAGCAAAGTAATTGTAATTCTATCAAGACTTCTAATTCAAGCAAACTGCTTGAAATGTTAATAGATTTCCAATACCAGTTAATCCTATGCTGTCAATTTATATAGTGAGAGAATCACCTGCACTGACGTGTTTAATGTGCTTTTTTGTAGCCAACCACCTTGAGCCACAATCTCGTCAGTTCTCATTAGGCAAATGAAGCGAAGGCAGGTCAGTCTGTGGACGGGAGACCTCTGGGGACAGCTGGATGCTGTAGCAACCTCCCGCCAGGAAATATGTTCAGCCATTAATGAAGTCACACCACAGCAGCCCCCGCCATCCCACCTAGCCCTGTGTCCTGCCACAGACTTCCCTGTGACAGCTAGCAAATTTGTGTGGCTCCCTCTCGCCTCTGCTTCACCCTCCACCCAACAGGCAGCAGACGTGGTGACAGTGACTCGCCGCAGGAGGTGACACTCTTCCCTATGGGTATTAAACTAAATTCACAGCAAGCGGCAGGAGGCACTCTGCTAATAGAGGTTTTGTCCTTGGGATGAGAAATAAAACATTATCTACCTCGTGGTTATTAAAAATCCCGCAGCGCTTTTCACCAGGCTGGGGTTTAATGCTGGTACCCTGGTCACATTCCAGTGTGAGTAATTGCATTTCACCTACTTAAATTCCCCTGATACACCAGCTGAATTCTCCTACTCACCTCTTGAGCTGAAATCAGTAGCACCAGCAATGCAAATGTTGCTACCACACACTGCCCTGCTGATGGCTGTGTTTTAGCAAAGTGCATTGCTTCCTACACACAGAGCATTTCAAATTCTTTGTAGAACACTTTGATGCATGTGAATGGTGCTATTTATACATGCAAAATAATCAGTCAATAACAGGAAGGGATTTAGAAATAAATTAGTCTACTCTCCCCACAAATGATTAACATAAAAAAATCAGACAATACAACATATACAAATTGATATCTTGGTCAGGTGAAGAAGTAAACATTTCTCTAATATAACTGAGAGCCTAGGTATTGATTTCTGAGCAGATAGGGTACTGCAGCCTCCAGCAATCCTATGATTAAATCACTAACTTCAGCTCTGGCATCAGTGCTTCCTTCAGTTAAAAAAAGAATAAAAATATACATGCAGAGGGTATCTCCAGATCCCTAGAGCCTTTCCTCTGAGTAAACTGGCAAAATGTAAATATTTCCCTGAGGGGTTTTGATCTAGTGCTAGATTATTTGACTGAAGTTGATCATTTTAATACTTCTTTGAACAGGAAGTAGTTGCTGCCTTCCAGACTAGATTTGTTAAAGCTCTGAATGGAAATAAATTAAAAACTGCAACTAGCCTCTAGGACAGGGATTTCTGAGCACCCTGTGGGCAAACAGATTTGCAGGTCTCACAGGTTCTCACCTGAGTCTCCAGCAAATTAACACCACTCTTTCCTTCAGTTTTACTGGACTGAAATCAAGGCTTACCACTTGGAGGCAGCAAGCTCTGTGAAATACAGTACTCCAGCTGCCAGAAGCGGAGGGTTTCATATAACTCAACTGCATCAGCAAGAACTATGGAATGCAAAGACCTTTTAAACTCTGTAACCTGTCATCAGAGCAATCTGTGCCATAAAGTATGCAAGCAAATTTGGAGATCTGATGAAAAAAAACAACACTGAATTCAGTGGGTTGGGTTAATTTAGAGGAAATCAAACCCCAGAGATGCCTTGGTAAAACAG
Organism: Aegotheles bennettii; assembly: GCA_013398125.1. Classification (NCBI taxonomy): domain Eukaryota; kingdom Metazoa; phylum Chordata; class Aves; order Caprimulgiformes; family Aegothelidae; genus Aegotheles; species Aegotheles bennettii. The sequence goes on along the minus strand of VZRW01008259.1, from coordinate 42,474 downwards.
CATTTGTTTACTATTGATCAATGCACTTCTAACAGATTCAACATTCAGTTCAAGAAAGTTTATCATCTTACCTGTCTTGCCCAACTTATCTTAACAAACCACACAGAAAAATAGAGTTTTACAAAAAAATTTCTTTAAAACTCCCTTAAATGGCTCAAATATTCAGGACTTGAAGTGGTATACAAAGGGACACATTTTCCATTTTAATTAAAACAAAGGGAAACTAGAAAATGAAACCTATTGAATTTTTCATATATAAATTGAGGAACTTAAATGACAAGGCTAAGAATGGAGCACTTTTGAAACAGCAGCCCCAATCAGAATTATCTGTTAAAAAGGCTTAGAGAAGAAATCGTCTAAATATTAACAAAAAAGAGAAGTTACTGGAAATTATATTTCTTAATTTAACACCATTTATTCCTTATAAATATTTTCTATTTAAGGCCTAATGTGCATTAAATATTGATAAAAACTTGATTAAAATCATTTCACAGTGGCACAATAATTTTTTAATTCCTGAAACAATAGGGTAAAGAAGTCCTAAACTGGCAGATTTTATTACTAGGAAATTAATAGTCCACAGGGAGTTCCCCCTAGACCTACAAGACCTACCAAAGGAACTTCAGCCTGATGGCCTGGTTATTCCTGGTCAGGAGAGGGCTGTGCCCTGGAAACATGAAAAGGGTCACAAATGGTGCCACCTGAACACACTCTCCTCCCTGATGCCTGCCAAGACATTTCTGGTCACTCAAGGAAATAAAATTTTATTAGTGTAATTATTATGAACATGGTGCTATAGTAAACAGACTGTAGAATAAAAAATGTACACTATAGGGAGCTTGTGCTACATGAAGACTCTTCCTGGCAATGATCTTTCATCAAGAAAATTTTGTTCATACCACCTCTCACTCATTATTTCATTTGAGGAGGTAGCTATAGTTTTCTAACACGTAAATGTACTTTTATTTTACATATCTTTTTCTTTGTTCTTTCCACCTCCCCTTTCTTCCTAACATGCTTTTTTATCTCTTCATGACAGTGATACTGTCCAAAAAAGGAGTATGTTTTACTAGTGTTTCTTGCTATTGCTACCAATAGTTTCAGCCAATCATTTAATGTAAAGTCCTTTTATTCAACTCAAGGGTAATTTCTTTTGAAAACAATGAAAAAATATATCAATTTTTTTCTTACGCAAGTACTAAGGTAATACAATTTATCAATCAGCAGCACCTATTCTTGCCATTTTTCTGAGCTCTAATAATCTACATTTTATTCTGGTTTAAAATAAATAGTCAGAATGTTTTGGTTACTCCTAATTGAAATCATAGCCAACCGATATCATGGCAGGAATCCTAAATTTGGAATTTCCAGAAAACATTGGATATTTTTATGAACAGATAGAATTGGACAAATGTAGCTCGGTATTTATTAGCTTTAGTGTAGTCTTGCCTTGCAAACTTCACAGTAGAGAAATACAACAGATCCTAGCAAATGTTTAAATCACTTCTATTGACCTTGTCCTGCTATCATTCATCATAGGGAGAGTTTTCTTTTGATGTACATATCATAAGCTTGTCTTCAATTTTCAGTAATATATTGAGAACATGAAGGAAGCAGAAGAGTAATAGGAAATGCAACAGCATTTTTTCTTCCCTTTTGAAATTTCCTGAACTGCACTTTGCTTTCAAAGCAATAATAAGCTTTCTGGGTATATTGCAGAAAACAGCAGAGGATTCATACTCATAGCTTCAGAAACAGGTTTTTCCACTTTGTGTTAGTCATACAAATGTGATGCCTGCATTTTATAATTACTCAGCAATCTTCTTTATTCCATCCCTCATAGCCACACGATGAACGGGATTATATAATTTGCACACAGGGGGAATAGATCCCTATCGCCCCGCTACACATGGATGAGGGAGCATTTTGCTTTAGTCATTAGACTGAAGAGCGTTTTATCCTACTCAGTTTGTATTGCTCCATGTGCCAGAGCATTTCAATTTGGGAAAAGAAGGTAAAACTCACCAAATCAACTCCCATTTCACATTACTTCTTCCCTAGAGGAGAAATCAAGAAGATATTCACTGAATTCAGCTGTTCATAACTACTAGTGAAAAACTTTTCCTGACACTGCCAAACTCTTCCTGAGAGCAAAGACTGCTCTTCCTCTGACCCAAAGAGTCTCCATACTGAAGGCAAGAACTACATTTAGTTTTACAGAATAGAATTTTAAATTTAAAAAACTGTTTTTCAGTCCTTAGGCTCTCGTCTCCATGGCAACCAGGGACATTTGAGAAAATCTTGCAACTATGGAGTAGACATACACTTTATATATTATTAATGTAATATTTCCGAAAGAAAAGCCAAGGTGTCTGTGAATTCCTTCTTTTCTCTATACCTATCTTAGCCTTATTTTCTACTGTTTTGTTGTTATTGCTCAGATGTCCTCCAGACTCAGCACAATTAAAACAGAGCCCTCCCTCTTTTCATTCCCTAAATATGTTTCCATTAGTCTAGTCTCAGATTCAGGACAACCCTAACTTTCCTCTGACTCAATTACACAGCTTGTAATAATTTTTGAGTTTTCCATCCACTTAATCCCACACAACATCATCTAGATCTTGAAGGTTCCTCAGGCACAAGGTGTTTAACAACTTGAGCTGTTTGGAATGAGAGGAGAAATAGGTTTCAATCCAAGTCTTCATTCTGCTTCATCTCAGCTACTGCAGTTTCCACCCCTCTGGCCTAAATACCATATGTTTTCACCTCTCTCTGTTCAAATTTTTCTGCCAAAGTAACTGTTCTGGCTCGTACATTTCTGGCACCATCTCCCTCATTTATCTCCAGAAATCCCTTCCTGGGTATAAGACATTTTATGGGTTAGCCATTTTATACCTACTATGGCCAGCACTACTGGTGCTGAAGGTTGGATGGTAAAAGTGACTATTTGAATAATGTCAAAGAGAATAGCAGCACCATCTTTAAATGCATACAACCATATTCAGAATTACTGCTTCTGTTTCATCCAGAATCAAGGTGCAGATGCTGGTGAAGCAGCAGTTCTCTGTTGCTTTATGTTCTTTTCCCTCATCAGACCTACGAAAACCTCACAGGTATGAGGCAGGTATATATGCTAGCAACATTGTCTAAAAGACTTTTTTCAGAATTTCACTCCCGCCTTCTCTTCCTTAACTTATTTTGATGAATCAATTATCTCTCATTGTATCCATATTGGAAGCTCTGCAGGACAGAAACTATTTTCTTTCTGTACTTTTGTATAACAGTTATACAGAATGGTTATACAGAATATGATGCACCTGTAAGGCTTGAATCCTTAGCTTCTACTACAAGATAAATATCATATTTGCAGTACACTGAATTTGTGCTAGGGAAACAGGGCAGTCAGACTAATGTAGATCATCATAGGTGGATCCTGTAAGACAAAATTGGATTATTTATTTTGTTGCTCCTTGGTGTTCCACTGATCATAGAAAAGTTGTTGGTTTTTAACCATGTAGTTTTGTTTTTTTTTCCCTCTGTATATTTGATTTCCTTGCTGAGGACAAGGAATCATGACTGGGAAGACGTATCCTGCTTTTTAACCCATTCATAATACAACAGTTGGAAACAAGAAAAAAAATAATAAAGTACTTAGAGCGAAAGATTACAGGAACAGTGGATCATATGTATTCTATTTTTTCATAATACATTACATTCAAACTTACACTGTAGTTCTGCAATACTGCTTTGGAGTTTCAGTATTAAGTGATGCTTTATGTGATTGCATTAGTTATCGTTTTTTAAAAAAAAAGTTTAATATATTTTTGTTAGTGCACCATCAGATAGCTAATAAGGTATAAAAAAAGTCATTAGCTTAACCTCAGAAAGATATCTTAACTAGCGAACTATAAAATTCTTAGCTCTTTTAAGCATCACCTGGAGAACTGGAAGGCATCTTCAATCTCTTTAATTCAAAACTCTGAAATTGAGTATCCTGCTATACTTGAATAAGCAAATAATGAGTGCTGCTTATGCAGTTAGCTCACAGATGTGGTCACTGCAAGAAAGGGTAGGAAAGAAGGAGCATATGTGACCAAATAACTGAAAAGATACTAATGAGATTTCAAATGCAAAGTGAAAATCTGAACTTGTCATACACTTAAAAAGACTGAAACTAAAGAGTTAGGGTTTTCTTATTTCTTGTTTTCATCTAAAGTCATCTATAGAGGACTTTACCTAAAGAACTGTGTCATCTCATTAAATAACCCCAGTCAAGAAATTTGATCTGCACAGCTGAACATGTATATTCAAAGAGACTTCCAAGGAAGCCCTTCGGTTGCTGCATGTGTTGCAAGACGAAAGTTACATGGTGAATTCACTAATTATTTTTATTTTCTGTATACCTTTATAATTAGCATTGTTTACATATCTTTATCTATATAGGTACACACACAGAGGTAAAAGCTGATTATTTACAACGGTCTGTTGTTAAATATTAAAAAAATCAATAGTCAACAGCAAGCACATCGTTATAGTTCATTGAATATGGCCCATCTTAAATAGAAGAAATTTTTTCAGAAAAAAACCCTGTATAATCAAGGCTCCATGCTTTGCAGTTCAACTGAGTCTCCTCAGTTTATTATGAACCACTGTGTGAAAAGCTATGAAGCACACAGGTTAGCAAGGGATAGCCAGTGGCTGAACAATATACTGCAAGTTAACACACCTTTAGATATAGCTGGCATTAAAATATAAAGTAAAAATGTAATTTCAAAACTGTTGATTAGTGATCTAGTATCTCAGAATTGCAAAGTTATTAAAAGATCTGGAATAATTTATTCCAGATGTGGATTAATATTTGTTTGAATCTGAACCAGAGTTTTGTAACTCAAACCCCTCCTCATATTCCATCTCTACTACTTACACCAATTCTTTCTTCATTACCAAGGCAAAGACATATCAGAGATAGGGGAAAAAAATGATACACAAAATATTTTCTCACCTTTACTACAGAAAACCTTTATCATATTTTACAGTCCTTATACTAAAAGAGACAGGCTTTTTCTACTTTTCTTAAACACACAGTAGAAATAAGGCCAGTTATTTTCTTTTCTTTGTTCTTAAATACTCCACTGCTTTCTTGTCCATGTTATTATTACATCTCAGATGAAATCTCAACTTATTCTTCATGTTCCTAACCCATTTTTTTACCATTGCAATTATCTCTTTACGTACATTATATGTATACGTAAAGTGTTTGGGGAATGAATTCTTATGAAGAGATGATACAAGAAAAAAGCATGCTTTAGTATGTGAGCCAGATTCTCCACAGTTACCTTACAATAAAGCATAGAATTAAGCAATAGCAATGCTATACAACTGGCAGCATAGTTTGATCTCATGTAAAACCAGATCTTTTTCATCAGCAAGAAGAAAATCATATAGCTAGATTTTATGCAAATTTTAAAAAACCCTACATAATTCATTAAAATAAGGTACTCTTGCTTGAAAACCTTTCCCTTTGTGAATGAATACAATTAAACAAGTTATTCCTACTTCTGCCTTCATACATTCCTTGCTGTCTGGTTATAGGCACAAAATTACTTACAAAGAAACGATGTATTTTAAATCTGTGACTTCAGAGCACTAGAGCACTATGTCAGAATGTATGCAGAGCCCCAGTCGCACAGCTGTTGCCTTTTCTGCTTTTCAGAGGTTTACATCAGTTGAACAATAAAGCTCGATAACCTGCATTTCAGTTTCTTGACTATTGGACTAGTAAGGACAATCTTTCTTATTTCTGGAAGCTGCACTTAGTATTTGAATAGCTTAAAATCAATGCATTTAGTGCTGACAGCTGTTTATCACACCCAGCTAAGGAAAAGTTCAGCTGAAAAAACCCTTCTGCTGTAAAAGGAGCTATTACTTATCCTAATTGATACACAAAATGAAATACCTCTACTCTCTATAATAAGGACTATCAGGTTGTCACATCAACAAGATAGAAAGAAGAAATAAAAGCCTGCTGTTCATAAAAGACTGTGGGACTCCACTCTTCACTCTTTGACAAAAGTGTCCTGGAGTGAGTTTGTTGTGCTTGGATGATGAGAACTTGGCCATATCACCTGTTTTAGAACAGAGTTCAGTTAAACACAGACCTATGCAGATGCGAAATATAGGCAACCTGATCCATCCTTCAACCTGCTTCACCTGCTGTAACCTATAAAATTAATTCATATCACAAAAACCTATGTACAAATGATAAACTGAGTCTAAGAAGGTTTTGTAGCAAATGCAGTTAGAGGGGAGAAAAAAAGGGAGGAAGGAGGAAGGAGGAAGGAGGAAGGAGGAAGGAGGAAGGAGGAAGGAGGA
>VZRW01008259.1:1178-35996 GCA_013398125.1 Aegotheles bennettii | reverse complement strand
AAGGAGGAAGGAGGAGGGAGGAAGAAGGAGGAAGGAGGACGGAGGGAGGAAAACAGAAAAAAATAATTTGGAATAACCTTGCAGAATAACAGCAGGAATAAGAAATTGTTAATGGTATTCAAAAATATTAATAATATATCCTTCATTTAACTTATAAACTTCTAGCATAAAAATATGCATGTGCAAAAAGAATTGCAGGAAACACGCCTGAAATTTTCCTTTCCCTTTGCAAATTTAATTAGAGAAGTATGCTCAGGTTTTAAAAAACACCAAGCACTTACAAAATGTTCACTTCACAATCCAAGTTTTTATTCAAATATTCCATGTATTGTAAGCAGAGCTGACAACAGCAGCTATAATTAGAGGCTACTAGACACTTTCCATAGCAGGCCTCTCTCCTGAGTTGATTACAGTCACATCTCTGGTTGTCCAAGGGCTGATTTATTTATTATTATTTTGCATGTTATTTAACATATTTCTGCTTCTTCCAAGAAATAAACTAATTCTGCTGAAGGGGTCAACCTGATACGACAATATTCAAATTGTCCTCCAACAAAATATCCTCCTATTCCACTAAGTTAAAAGCTTCCAAGAATCTCAGTTCACACGCACACAGCAGCAACTTTTTAGAATTTGAATAATATCCAGCATTAGATACCACTCAAAGATTTTCCCTGAAATTAATCTTCTTAGGTATGATGAGTCCTTTGCTACAGAGTCTCAGAAGTGAGAACAAGGACACTGGCAAAACAGAAGGGAGAGTTATACCATTTTTCAGTGTATAGCAAAGCAAAACAATACATTCAAACATCATTCCCTCCTTCACATCATCTCTTACCATAATCATGCAAACTTAGAGTCCTTTTCCTGTCCTCACATCAGAAATGCATACATAAAAAGTATCTGCAGTCATTAAAGAAATATTTTTGCATATTGACTGTAGACATCACTTTACATCTTTGGGCATTTAACTGTGTGCTGAGATAAATCAAGATTAATTTCAGCTGAAACCTAGCTCTACGGAGTAAAGTGCATTATGGGAAAACCAGAATCCTATATTGACTTCACGTGCAAAAGTAGAATCATCAACAATTGATTGCAGACGGTTTATAATGAAGTTATCCAGACATTCAATATAGAAGTGCCTAATACGGTCAAGCCAACATGCAAACACAATGTGCAGATTACATAGAAATACACAGGGATTTAAAAGCAACAACAAAAAAACAAAATCCAAACCAACACAAAAAAAAAAATCAACCAATCATTTGCAGATTCTTTTCTGAATAGCTACAAAATATTTCCCCTAAAGATGTTTCAGTCTTAAGCACCTAAAGATTTTGGCCCATGCTGGGTTCTAGTAGCACTGAATTTCTTAACAGACCAAAGCTAGCAATGGATTCCGATTCAGCAGTCGATCCCACTGATGAGCTGTAAGGACGCAAAGAACCACAGCCACTGTAGGATTTTCACCCTTGAAGACAAGTCCACTAATTTCCTTTGTAATTATGAGTCAATAAAACAGAAGAGATAGAATTCTATTTGGTTGCATATGAGTTTGCAGTTTTAGTACTACCTGGCTTAGAAATAAAAACAGTAATTAAAACATTGCACAAGAATTGTGCTAAAATTCTAATAAGCATGACTAAAAGAAAAGCAAGTAGTAAACATACCCAAATGTTAAAGTCCCCATTACCACAACTATTTGTAGGCGAGTTCAAATTACAACCTCCTATCTAAAAATTAGAATTCACCCTCAAAATCTCTTAGAGTTTCATGTGATGCACAACAACATAGTCAATATGTCTCAAAATATTTAATGGATAAACCTAAAGTGCTCCAAAGAGTAGTCTGGCTGCATTTTTCACAAAATTGCTATGCATATTAAATATTCAGGCCATTGTTGGCTCAGAACATTTGAAGAAATTATGGCATATGTCTTTCTGAACACTTATCAACCAAAGCAAACTCTAAGGTTATCAGGTATAAAATATTATTGAGTAGGAAAGAAGACATATATTTAAATACATTAAGATTTTTAAAGTAACAGGAATACAGTAATCAGAAAGAATGAATCAATTGATTTTCGTCATTTATTTTGCTGTTCTTTCCACTTCACCTTGTTTTTTTTTCTATCAAATGCTTTGCTGATCAAACACAATGAATCATTCCAGCTGGTACCGATCAGAAAATTGTTCACCTAGAAGAAAGGGTGGTGTCCTGTGGAACATGCGTAGGATTTCCAGGGACATTTCCACTACCTTCACTGAAGCCATTAAATTAATTTTCAGTCCAAGAATTTACAAGGCAACATAATCTTTAAGTTTAATGAATTAACATATAAAGAAGTTTATTTTTAGAACTCTTTTCAAAGTACTACATTTGTGAAGAACAAAACACCATCTGAATTGAGACAAGATATACAGATTAAGGCAGTTTCCAGCTGCAGGAAGAAAAGCACATTTAACAGTGATATGTAAGAAACAGAATACAAGAAATAATAAAAAAAATTCATTTTCACTTCAGGGTATATCCAGCTGCTGCTTTTGTGTGAATGCATCTGGATACCTAATGCAACTGAAGCAACTGGAAAAAAGTTTTGCCTGAGAAGGCAGACCGAGCTTTTCTGGTAAGTATCTCTCCAATAACAGGCAGCAACAGCTTACATAGTAGCACAGGAAATTAATATTTCCAAATTCATAGGAATGGTCTAAAGTTTCTAGGAAAATCCCACATTTTCAGATCCGACCTCTGAGAAACTGTAAATCTATGTATGGCAGATGAGGGCAGAAGAAATATTTTAATGACTGAATTTCCCCAGAAAGATCAAAATCTAAAAGGTTTGTGAATGAATGAGTTAAAAAATACATCCACAAAATATATACTTATATTTTGTTGTTTTAACAGTGTATTTATTATTTACTGTTTTTGCTGTATTAAAGCTACTATCTCTGCTTACTGGGATAGAAATTATATAGCATGAAGTCATCAGATTCCACTGAAATCAAGGAGAGCTTTATTTTTGGTTTATCCATGGCCAGAATTTCACTCACAGGGCTTGTAAGTCAGAATTTCCAACATTTGAGTCAGGCAGTCACATCTACCCACTCCCCTGCTTCTCTTATTTCCTACATTATCACTGGTATTTCTACTAAAAGTTTTTTGTGAATCAAAGTTTCCTCTAACAACATGACCCTCCTTCAGTATGAAATGCCTCTAAATAAGACGACATATTTAGACAGGAGGTATATCCTTAATGCCAACACAAACAACTTCAGAGAAGGGGAAATGTCGTTTTATTCTTAAAAGGAGAGAAAAATACCAACTGATAAAATGGTCAAACAGGGCTTGATCACAATTTATTCCTGACCTTTTAATGTCTTCTGTTCTCAATGATTTTCTGTCATTTCTACCTAGCTTGGACCTGAGACCTGTCCCAGAGGTGTTTAGCTTTATGTTGCTACTTAACTTTCAACCTCTGTTCTCAGACTGAAAGATAAGTAACTAATTGTCACTGTGATATCCGAGGGCTTATCAGCTGTCCAGATCTACCAAGCTGGAAAAAGCCCTGCACTTGGAAACTTTTTTGTACTCATTCTGCATGAACGATAGTTTTATATTATAACTTGGTTACAGCCTACTGCTGTCAGTATCATTATCTAAGATCACGATGATTACCTGCCTGCTGTTCTGCTTGGCAGCAATTACTTTCACTTTAAACTTATCCCTTCTGTCTTGAAGTGAAACAGAATAGACTAATTTGAATATCCACTAAATATAAACAAGCATGCACCTTTATATTATTACATTCTTCTTGAAGTGACTCCTTATATTTCCCTTTATATTCTGTTTCTCTTTATATTTGCCCACTTAGTACACACAAAATGCTGGCAGAGTATGGAAAATTTCTCCACTGGTGTTTATGTTGTTGTGTGTTTTATCTTGCATCACCTTGCTTTAGATTTTTGCATATAACATCTGAGTGGTTGACAAAGCACAGATGTTGCAGGAAGGTAAAAAGAATAATTTGAAACACAATTCTGCATTTTACTGTGCTTTAAAACAGGCATTTATGGGGAAGCTTTAAACACTATTGAGAAAACTGGCTCTTTGGAAGACAGACACACTAGGCTGTACAGGTACACATGTGCACAATGATTACATCAAGATAACAATAAAATGCTTAAACTATATGCTCATAGTTTAGAAAAAGAAGGAAAAAAGCCACACATCTGTCAAGTCTGTTGTTTATCCAAAGCAGTTATTGCCCTTGAGTTACATTTCTAGACCTTATTGAAGAACAAGCGATACATTGTTAACATTTAGATCAATAAACAATTATTGTTCTTTGTGAGATGCTGAAAGGGGATTTAGAGAGTTTACAGGTAAGAGGCATAATTTACCAGTGGCTGTCAAACAACTACAACACGTTCTTTCTCTGCACCCCACCCCCATCCCTTCTATTTGTGCAGGCTTCAGCAGAGTGCGTTTGGTATTAGCTGGCTCATGGCCTTGTGGTGCGACACAAGCTCACCATGGGACTGGCACACTCCCTGAGTCCCTTTCAACAGCAAGTGTGGCTCTGGCAGGAGTTTTGAACACTCGTTGTCTCAGGCTCCCCAACAGCTATTATTCACCTGCTTCATCCACTTGTAATGATTTTAGCTTTTAAATAAAGTAAGGAGATCAACTGACAAGTTTGCATTCTTGCAAACGCATAAATGATGCCACATAGAAAAGTGCTCTTTCTGAACTGAAAAACAAAAGAACCCTTCCACTTTCTTCAGAAGTCAAGTAATTAATGCCATCAGCCACAAGCACTTTATAAACAATGAACCCCAAACGCTGCCTCTGTTTCCCTCACTCATACCACAAGCTCCAGTTTTTACACTTGCTTGTTTACAATGACATTCATACAAAAAACTCCTGGAGTGGGAAATTTTAGCCTTTTCTAATAAGGTCATTGGTCAGCCCAGTTTACTAACACCTGTATAGTGTCATCCTGTTTCTTTCTCCTCATTTTCTCACTTGCTTAAATAATTTTTCTTCTAAAAAAATGTACCCTTCTTCTGCCTTATTTCCTTCACAAGGCTTAGTTTGATCAATCGCATCAAGAATGAAGCTTAGATCCATGAGCGTGGTAAGGTCTATAAAATAGATCATAGCTTTTGTCTGAAATAGCTTAGTAATGGTAGTTTGCTGAGACCTGCTACTACTATATACTCTCTCTTCTGATTTTTAGAAACGCAAGTACAACTAAAGCCTAGGAAACCTTAATAACGATGTGTCACCAAAACCAGTTATTGTGAAGCACGTAGAATAGGAGCCTAATTGATGTTCTCTATAGGTCAGTGGTGTTATTAAAACAGCAGCTAGTGCCCTCAGACCAGATTCTTCTTTCACTTGTTCCAATATATCTCTATGATTGTACTCCTGCCCCAGGGCCATTTCATAGGAACAAATCAGTACCTTGTGAACTTGCAGCAACTTTGACTCAAAATGCTGATCTCAAAGTATTATACAAGCATTAAAAGTCCAGTTAATGTTATTGTGTTAAGCTCATGTTTGGCTATTGAAAAAGACTGTGCAAAAGCCCTAGATAAAAACCCAAGAACCCTAACTAATCTGACCTCAAACGTTGAACATGGAGTTGACAACAGCTTCATATGTCATTGCTAGCCAATAGTTATTCACCTTGCACCAGTCTAAATAAAAGAATGTGCTACATCTTGTACCCCATCTTGTGACTTTAAATAAATCTTGTATGTGTTGTATACATGTGTGTAACCTGCTCTTCTCTCCTCAGTTTGTTTCATGGGCAGCAAAGTGTGGACCTACCAGATGATCTGTCATATAAATGTTCAATACCTTCCAAAGAAATCTACATGAAACAGTAAAGAGCAGTGCACTCTGTATTTTACACACAATGAACTTCTGGGAGGAATTAACCCACCTTAATAAATAAATAAATAAGGAAAAGTACATTAATAGAATTTCCTACATGTATTTTTTAAGTATCACAAGTTAGCATCGTCTTTCCCTTCCCTTTAGCACTGTCCCACAACTATCAATTAGATTGATAAGATTAAAAAAAACCCACAGCAGATTAAAGAGGGAGACAAGTTTTACTGGGATTTTAGAACCCTTCCTTGGATCATTTCAGAGGTTATAAACAAACAAGAATTCAAACTACTTCATTTCTAAAACAGTCATGAGGGTTCCTCATGCAGCCACTTGATGTGACAAGTGAGGTTTTAAGAAAAAACTAAAAATATTTTCAGATTCTGTAAGAAATCTCAAGTGTTCCTAATGCTGCACCAGAGAGCTCTGGCTGAGCAGGCTGCAGCCATTATCACATTATTACTGTGGATATGAAATAATATTGATGATGCATAGACTGAGAGAACTGACTCAACCTTACTCCTTTGGTAAGCCACACATCAGAGAGGGAACAATATCTGTACAAAAATCTGAAGAAATAACACATTTCCCAGGGCCAGTGTGATGTGCTGACCATGAGATGTTGCTTCCACTATCTGCTAGTCATTCCAGGGGAACAACTGCATTCCTCTCCCATTTTCTCCACTCCCCAAAGCGCATCTAGCGAAAAAGGAACAGGGCCTCCTCACCTACTAACTTGGCAATACTAATTCAGCTGTAGTGATAGTGGTCCTCCTTAGTGTTGCTGCATGCCCCATATTGCTTATCATAAAATATATCAATATATCACATATATCCTTATTGCTTGTGCTCTCCCCTCCCCCAGCTTTGCCTCTCCCCCCCTCTTCCCTCCCCGCTCATCAGCCTTTGTCAAGGTGGATTTGGGGGCTGAAGGAGAGTGGAGATTGTCCCAGGACTACTGGCCAATTGCTGTGTTCTTTATGAATCGGTACAACATTATTTTGAATATCTTTTTTATTGAGGGTTGTGTACACGCTGTAGCACACCTCTCTTCACCAAGCAATGTCGTGCATCCAGACATCTCAGATAACCTCACCATTGAACACCTTTTGTGACTGCATATCTCACTCTGAAAGAACTGAATGATGGCAGGTGTCCCATGCTTGCATGCCAGGGCCAACTCACCCCCAGGAGCCTTCCAGACACCTGATTGGACTGATCGGAGCAACAGGTGCACAGGTGCTGTGGGCAGGGACCAGAAGACCTGCAAAAGTGCAGCCTGGACCATGAGCACATTATGCAGTGGCTGCACAGCCTGGATGTTCAGACAGAGATGGCAGCTGGCTGAGGATAGTAGTAGTAGCACCTTAAGGTGCAGTAGCTCATTCTCCTTCCCTCACCCCCCCCAGCAGTTTTCTGCTTTGACTTTTGGTTAAACAACCATATTGCTCTGACAGTTCATTTTCTTGCCAGTGCCCTTCACTTTCTCTAGGCTACAGACTTTGCTGCACATACCGCATGCAAATCTCTCCCCTCCTGCAATGACCTTCTGCAGGAATGTCTTTCCCTAAAAAGAATGCACTACAAAAGAAGGAATCCAAGAGCAGCCATTTCAGAGTCATAGAATGGTCTGGGTTGGAAGAGATGTTAAAGATCATCTAGTTCCAACTCCCCTGACATAGGCAGGGACACCTCCCATTAGACCAGGTTGCTCAAAGCCCCATCCAACCTTGAACACTTCCAGACAGGGGACATCCACAACTTCTTTGAGCAAGCTGTGCCAGTGTCTCACCACCCTCACAGGAAAGAATTTCTTCCTAATATCCAATCTAAATCTACCCTCTTAGTTTGAAACCATTCCTCCTTATTCTATCACTACATGCCTTTGTAAAAAGTCCCTCTCCAGCTTTCCTGTAGGCACCTTCAGGTACTGGAAGGCTGCTATAGGAACCTTCCTCAGAGCCCTCTCTTTTCCAGGCTGAACAACCCAAACTCTCTCAGATTGTCTTCACAGGGGAGATGCTCCATCCTTCTGATCATCATCATGACCTACCTCTAGACTCACACCAACAGCTCTGTGTCCTTCTTCTGTTGGAGACTCCAGAACTGGACACAGTACTCCAGGTTGGGTTTTACAAGAGCAGAGTGGACGGTGAGAATCACCTCCCTCAACCTGCTGGTCACACTTCTTCTGATGCAGTCCAGAATACACTTGGCTTTCTGGGCTGTAAGCATGCATTGTCAGCTCATGTTGAGCTTCTCATGAACCAACACCCCCACGTTCTTTTCCTCAGGGCTGTTCTCAATCTATTCTCTCCCCAGCCTGTATTTGTGCTTGGGATTATCTCTATCCATGTGCAGGACCTTGCACTTGGCCTTGTTAAACTTCATGCCACTTGCATGGGCCCACCTCTCATGCCTGTCAAGGTCCCTCTGGATGGCATCCCTACCCTCCAGCGTGTCAGCTGCACCACACATTTATTCCTTCCCACTTCAATTGACACTGACTGATCCATCAGCTTTCCAGTCCACCTCTTTTTCATCTCAGTGAAGAGCCAGAGGCATTTTGGGATTCTCATTTTGGTGGATTCAAATACCAGGAGCAAAGATAAAACAAAGTACTTTTTCTGTGAAGTCTTGAAAAGACAATCACAGTAGCGGAGTTACCACATACAATTACTCCAGTCAACTCAGGGCAGTACTACGGAATCAAGCAGAAGAAAAATATAAAGGTTAAGGTGAAACACAGAGAAGAACTACATAGCATTCTTCAAGGCAGTATGTTTATACTTTAAAAAAAAATAAAATTCATAGGTAAAATATAAAGACAGTTTTTACGTTTCTCTAGAAATGTGTAAAATCTTTGCACTTTGTTATCATATCTTCCCTACTGAAATTTTTCCTTCCTAATTTATCTGCAATAATCACTTCAGATTACCTTGATGAGTGATAACCTATCACCAATGCATTTGATATGTTACTATTGAGTTTTAAAATGCTTTTTAAGCATGAAAGTAACACAAATCAGCAAATGATCACTGAGAAACAGATTCAATTGCACAGGATACCACATAGGATCTATTTTTCGACAGTCATGGACAAATTGTTTCCAAACTGTACCCAAGTCTGTGGCTTGTAACTTCTGTAAGTATTTCTAACAATAAGTCTCATAGAACATGTACCCAACACTTCTTACATTTTTTTAGTATTGACACTGTCACAACAGAATGGTTGCATGGACTACATGAAGGTGGGTTATATTCAAAAGAGCATTCCTTTTTAGCATATACCCTTTAAATAGCTATCCATCTAGCAAACCTGCATAGTTATTTTACATTTATGTAGTTGTGACATGCAGTTTCACTTATTTTAGAAAAATCTCTCATTACACTTATGTTTTCATAAGCTAATCAGGTAGTGGGATGTTCCTTTCCCTGAGAATTAGAAGTCCTGGCATTTGCACCCTACACTTTCCAGCCATTTACATTTGTCCATACTATTGAAATAATTCAGAAAATAACCAAATTGAAAGACAACCTTTAGTCCAGGATTAAATATTACCTTGTCAGACTTTGGTGTGTATTTCATATATGTTGTATGTGTGTCTCAGAATAGATTTGAAAGTGTATTTCTACCAGGTAATCCTTTAAAACGTTAACAGCAACATTTACAGCTGTGACTGCTGACAAGTATTCAGTTCTCTGTCAGCTAAGCAGAGCATCAAGTCACATTTCCTTGCTTCACAACAATCTGTATAATTTTTACTCCAGTTAATTTCTTTTCCACTCATCAATATGATAAGTGGGACAAAAGTGAATGCATAAGGGTGTGTGTTGGATGTTTTTTGCAATAGATAATTCAGAGCACCTTAAACTTTCTAGGTGTATCAAGTATAACTTAACACACCTTAACAGTTTTCTTAAAAAAAGAAAAATCGGCTACTCAAAGATGTTTCACTAGTGTAAAAAATATCTAAGACTCCTAAATAGTAAACTTCGTGTTTTGGTATGAATGATTTTTGGAAACATATTCTCCATCCTCTCCTTTTTATTTTTTTCCCTTTTAAACAAGCTTAGGAAAGCATGTCTGATTTATTATACTTCACTACAGGCATAGTGAAGATACACACTAATGATAACATTTCCTCCTGTCAGAACAGAATTCCTTTGGTACTGACCTCTTATTTCCATTTTTAGAAAAAGACAATATTTTAGAAGTTAGATTTTTAATTTATCATTTTTGGTTGCTATACTGTCTCATTTAATATTAAACTCTTGAACTGTTTAAAAAATAATCACAAAATGTATTTTGCACGTTGCTTCAACATGCAACATTTACCGCAAGTGTTTTTTAATTAACTTCTTTTCTGACTTTTGACTATAACTCTTTTCAGGCTCCTTTTGTTTGTGATGTGTAACCAGTAGAGGACACTGGAGAGAGAGAGAGAGAGTGTGTGTGTGTAAAATACCACCTCTGTGAAATCACTGCCAAAACTTCCATCAGCTTTAACAAGGATATGACATAAGATCATCTCAAATAGCTGTCACAGGTGCCCTCCTCCCACTCACAGGCATGGGTGAGGGTATGAACTGTCCTGAAAAAAAAACCCCAAACACAGTTTCAAATGAGAGTGGGAATATAAAGTTTCTACTGAACGATCCCAGAAAATGTGTTTGGAGAGGTCTTTGGTTTGCTACTTGTCCTTTTCATCCTTGTTTCTCTGACTTCTTTCCTCATAACTAGACTCTTCATAACAAAAAAACTGACACTGTTACAGCTGCTAAGAGATTTGTGACATTTCTTTGTCTCTGCTGGGCTGAGTAAGGAAAGCTTCAAGGTCATTTTCATGATAAACCTGATCTTCTCCTACTTGTCATTAACAAGGATGATAATATGTTGTGACAGCAAAGTGTGATAAACCATTGCAAAATAAAATGCTCACTATATATTTCTTGACAGTACAACATCATGAAGATATACCTACAATGAAATATGCATTATTAAAATTATGTTATACCTAAAACTACTGTCTATTCAGATCAATGCCACAAAATTAAACAATGTCAGTATAGGCAAGATTCCTGATCGAAATATTTATAGTTATAGTTGTAACACATAAGAGTTGTTCTTCTGTATCACTGTTTCTCATTTTGAAAGGAAAAAATACCATACATTATGGTCATGCAGATATATACTATTTTTAATTCCTATATTTTATGAGAGGACAAGTTCTCCTGACTTTGAAAATTCTGCCTTTAAAACTGTGGTTGTTTCTCTTGTAGATGCATAATTGTGCATTCATCAGTAGAATTATCTTACTCTTATTTGATGGAACAGTGGAGACACACTTCCCTGACCTTCAGCTTACAGAAATGGTGCATTTTTCCTTGTGAACTAAGATTAGGCAAAAAGATAAGTGGAAAGCATCAAAATGCCTATCAATGTTGTGATCAAAATACTGAAATAACATCGATTTCCCAAAGTTTAGGCCTGTTTTCATTGGACCTCAAACTGGCATAAGGCTTTAGAAGAAAGAAAAACTGTTGCTAAAAAATGTATTTTTCTCTTTAAATGCATAGATAGGAATTCAGACAGATGCTTTGACATTTTCTTACAAATCTTACAAAAAAGTAGCCTCCCAAACTGGGGTTTTTTTCAGTTACATATTGGCTGAAGTTTTCTGAATGGTAGAAATGTAAATCAAGTGATTATATGTCCTGTGATGACTAATACAAATGTAATGGCAACCTATGCCACAAGTGAGATACATAAAATCTTTTTCTACAGGTGAATAAAAAGCTCACTTTTCCCAGACTTTAGGTTTATGCATTTGAGCTATTCATCTAGAATTTCTTTAAAGGAAATTGCAAGAAGGAGGGATGTGATTGACCTTGACTTAGGGTAGGCATCTAAAATAAATCAGACTAATCACACTCTGCTTCCTTCTAGCATCCAAATAGGCAATCAAGACAACTAGGTAACAGAATTAACTGCAATATTTCAAGCAACTTAAAAGAAAATAATTTCAATGATCTTTGGGAGTACAGCCTTTTCAATTCAGTAGTTGTATCAGTCAGTTTAGGGAAGACACTCAAACACCTTAAACTTCTTAAGCCTGGGCACTCAAGCCTGTCCCATACGATATTGCTGTACAGCAAAAAGCCCCATAAAACGCTGAGCTTAACATATGACTGCAGTTTAGGTCCTTCCTAGCAGAACGCAGACGAAGTGTGCCCAGTGATAAATTGAATCTCTGCCGCAAAACACAGAATTGCTCTTGGTCACTGAAAAGTTCATGATTAATCTTAATCTGACATTGCATTTCAACATATGTGGACAACCACTAGGCAAAACAGTCAGCAGCCATAAAATGGTTCACAAAATGCAAAGGTTAGGTAGGTTCTCCCTGGCACGTGCTCACTTGCCTTCCACGAGGATGGCAGAGAGGCTGGAAGAGTGAGCCCACAGGTGCTCAGCAGCTGGCTAAGGTTGAAACTGAATCTCAACAGACAAAGGTGACTTTTTGGCAGGTGGAGGGTAGAGCTCTGAAAAGCTTGCAGCAAGGTACACGTTCACATGATGGATGTTATGCCACATTTACTTAGTTTACCTTATACTTCAAGAACAAATTTGGATTTCTCACTGAAATAGGTTCTCCAAATAGTGACATCTTTATTAGCTACTATTTCCTTCCATATAGTATTCTAGACCCCACTTTGACAAAAGAAAAATAGTATCTGACCTCTGTTTTGTTTCATCACAAATTTCTGATTACATTACAACAATGTGTGGGTGAGTTTGTTGATTTTTTAATTTGTTTTTAAAAATCACCTCTTAAGAAGCTCTAACTGCTGCTGAACACTGTAGTTCATCTTCCCAGTACAACAAAACAATTAATACACACACTAACATATCTTTACCACTTTCTACATGAGAAGTAACTGACATGAGGAGAAGGATTATAACCCTCAACATTTAATGGCCTAAGGTGTGAGTAATTACCTCCAATTCCAGGATGCAAACCAATGGGTGACAGCCAGGCTCTGCTGGATGAGCCAACCTGAACTATGCTGACAACAATTTTCTTAGGCCCTGAGACAAAAACTCCTGCACAAAGAAAGAACTACTTTCCTCCTGAAGCACTAAGTACATTTTTATGAACTTGTGCACACCAACACAAATACAGAATAACGTGAAATTTAAAAAACCTAAATCCCTACCAGAACATAACACTTCACTGTCCATACTTCCTCTGAGGAAACAATGAGAATGAGAAGCATCTGACAGATACTTAGTCACACTGCTTAAAGTGTAAAGTCCAGCAATAGAAGAGCACAGCAGTAAGGGTGGTATAAAAAGAAGCAGGCAGATATTTCCAGCTCGTTTTCTGAGATGAAGATCTAGGGGGAAAAGTGAGGAGAGGGAAAGAAACTACCTGCAGAGAAAAATTTTGTAAATTCACCTATTTTCTAACAAAATGAAAAATGCCAATACATTCTGACCTTCAGTTAACAATGAACAAAGTATTAAATAACTTTGAAAATTATATGCTTTTCTTTAGCGGTCATTCTAACATGAAAGACATTATGTAAAAGCAAAAGGAAAAAAAATTAGAACAACCTCTCCAGTCTACTTCCAAAATTACTTTGCCTTAAATAAAACTTCAGAACTAAATGCTTTAAAACCTCTACAAGACTTTTGCTCTTGCATTTTTACTTCTTCACAGTTGGAGAAATAAAGTAGAGGTAAGTTTTTGCTTCTCCACAATTGGATTTTTCTCAAAATTAGTTTGTTAAATACACTCAGTTCTGTAAGATGGACAAAAGACCAATGACAAACTGGTCTTGTCTTGGAATAATTTTTTGTACTTCTTCCTCAGTCCCAATTACAGTGCCAATTGCAGGGACTGATATTTAAAGTATACACAATATTAACAGCAAAGAAAAGAACTGGCAGAAGAACAGTGTTCTTCTGAGCAATGCACAAACTTGGAAGCAGAAAATCATTACTACAATTCTAAATATACCAAAATTTGGCAAGGTACCTGTAGGGTTTTGGGGTTTTTTTATTCTAGAGTTTGTATTATGGAGGTAGAGATACTTCCCTGGCAGTAAGAAATAATTAATGTTGAAACCTCCCAACAAAGCTCACTTTCCACCAACATTTGAATTTTTGACTGATATTTGGTTTCTGGTCTATCTATGCATCAGCAAACATCAGAATTTCTTATAGGGAACAAACACACAAACCAAACTTCAATTTATTTTTTTTTTTTCAGTTGAAGCATGAAATATCCTTACTGTATAATATCTCTGCAGCGTATTTTGGGAATAATAGTTTTGGTGTGTGGTTTCTGCCTCTAATCTGCATTCTCCCTCAATGGAGAACTCCTCCATTGCAAACTGCAGGTGCCTGACTTTCCTGATGCACACCTTGTCCCCAGGCAGCACCGCCTGGGCTGCCCCCCCATCCCAGCTGATGGGGCTGCTCCGAGTGTGCTGCTCCCTGTGTGGAGCAGCAGTGTTCTGGCTAAATCACATCAAAGATTAGCTCCTTGTGACATGCTTAAAAAAAAGAACTGGAAAACTTCTTGCTCTTTCAGGGATTAAGCATTCCAAACTCCTAATCCCTTCTGGACTTGGCAGACTACCTAAAAAATAAATGCTATTGCCTCACGTAAGACTGAGCTGACCAGACAAGCAGTCAGGGATCTTTGGACAGACATGAGTTTTGCATGGGAGGGTCCATTAGAGACCAGCCTTCCTTCGCACTCGTGATCCGTGCAGCTGTTCCCTGCTTGTGGCTGCAAGGGAACAGGCTGTCCTGAAGGACAACTGAGTCAACCAGATACACATTTAAGTAGCAGGTGGATGGAGCTGGAGTATAAAAAGCAAGAGAAATTTGCTTCTCCCTCCTTCTAACAAGAAGAAAGATTTAAGCTCCTTGTTATCTGCTCTTACCAAGGTATTTCCCACATATGAAACTTTGTAATGCTGATGAGACTACAGAATGCCTTGTTTGCAGAGATTCCTTTTCCAGGTAAAATAATCTCATTTTTACTGCTAATTGCGAGAGTCATGCTGAAAAGCATGAAATTGCCCATCGATACCCAGTTTTCCTCCCACATGGTTTATTTTAGTGCTACTGTGATGCAGTTTTATTAGCATAATTCTTGTAATACTGGACACAACATTGTCACAACATTTTAAGACTGTGTTAAACAAACACACAAAAGGCCTGTTGATGCCAAACACAACACAGCCATTAATTTAGTTCTAAGATACAAACCGAAAAAGACAAAACCAGTACCTAATAAAATAATCAGATATTTTGAGGAGGGACTCATGTTGATTTTCTGCTGTACCTATAATGGGGATGAGGTTTTTTTTTGCTTTACAGGGTGAATTTCAAGAATAAATGGGTCTAAATTCTACAGCCTTTGGAATATTTAGTTGCATTTTTGATTTTGCAAGGCAAAAGCATTCCCACAACAAAGTGCCAACTATGAGAGGCTATAGGAGGAAATGTGACATGACAAAAGGAACATGGCTGCTGGTGATTATGAGTGTCCTGTTTGTCTCAACTGCTTTTAATTAGAAATGAGGTTGTGCAAAGTGTCCAAGAATTCATAACTTGTAAAGTTAAAATTTGAGGGGAAGACGGGGGAAAGGGTCAGTTGTCCATTCAGTTAAAAAAAAAAATCTCTATATAGATGCTGTTATTATCATGAGGATGATAGCTATTTTAAAAACAAACAGAAGAAAACACATGGGAATCTTACAGATTTTTTTGAATACTCAAATGTAAAGTATTAAAAAAGTCTCAGTGACCACCACTGAGGCACCAGTACAGGAAAAAGAATTCCAATAAATTCCAGAGCCAACTGTTTTTTGGTTGGTTTTTTTTTTTTAACCTTTCAATTGTGAGGAAGAGTTTAGAAAGCATGAATGCACCTGAAGCATCTTTGTTTGTCACACAACCTTCTCATTCATGGAATTAAACAGGAAATTCATGGAAGTACCACCCACATTCACAAGGATACAGAATATTATGAAAGCACAGACTGCCTTAGGAAGTTCATATTTTCACCTAAATAAAAACTGTATCAGCTTTTTCCTGACCATGACATGTATCAGAAAACACAACAGCAACAAAAGAAAATGAAAAAAAAATCTGTCACAGTGGTTGTAAGTCATGCAAGAGTAAAGCCTGATGGATGTGAGAGACTCTCTTTGCAATGAGCCTTCTTTAGACCTACTGCCACCATTACTGATGTAACTGTATTCTGTCCAAAGATAAATGATTGTCACTGCTAAGATGGAATAAATAAACAATCAAATACCTGATGGAAATTCCCTCTATTTGTGTGTGTGTGTGTTATTCTTTAATCAGTGATTGATTGACTGATTGACTAACTGACCGATTTGAAAGCAGGGTCAGTTTCTGTCTTTGCTTTGGGTTCTCTCCTGACAATGGGGGCTCAACCGTAGCTGGAGGCATTTGAGATCTTATGACCTGTATTAAGATTTGAGAGTCGTGTATGCCTGATTCTCATAATAATGAACTAGCTAGATACAAACAATGCTCATTTTCCGTACAGATAGATACACTCTACCTTCATTATAAAACTATTTTCAAAAGCCAAGGATATTGAATATTATAACAGTAATGTCAGCTCTCATGATTTAATCATGAGGCACATGAGTTTTTCGTTTAAATTTGATGTTCTCACGATCTCAATATTTTTCATGCAAATCTTGTTATTTCTGCATCCTTTCACACTCTAGCTTAAATTGCTTGTCAATTGCATTGCTCTCCTTGAGTGCAGTGCTTCTGAGATTCACCAGTATTATTTCACACATCTATTTATAACTATTACTTTAGCATTTTGTCTCTTGAAGACATTATACATCATCCAGAATCTCTTCACTGAGCCAGATGAGTTGGAAGAAATATTTCATTTTCATTTTGTGGACGACGAATACAGAAACAGTCTAATTATCAATATTTAAATTAGCCCAAAGTTAAGGCTGCTCAGAAAAACTGTAGAGAGCAAAAGGACAACAGAGTGAACAGAAGAGAGATACAACATACAGGAAGTTAATTGCAGTGTTGTGTTTCAAATATGCCTTGTAAGAAGGAGAGGAAAAGGCATTTTATCTCTACTATACCTCAAAGCAGGAGTGTCTCTGGGGCTTAAATTAGCAGCAGCTTCTCTAACTCCTACTTTTGGAAATTCTCTTTTCCTACTCACCAATTCTGCTAGCAGTTAGGTTTTAGTGCCTTAACTCGGAAATACCACAGTCTTTAATTTCTGTGAGAGTAAGACTGCATCCCACATACCTAAGCCACAGCAATGGCAATATTTTTATCTTCTCTAAGCAAGGGTTCATTAAAGGACTCTAAGATTCCACACACATGGGCATGTATGCTGAAAAAAAAGAAAACCAGGGTGCCTCCAAGGGCTTGTTCTCTCAGGAAAGACTGGCAGGGCTGGGGATGCCACAGCAATAAACTCAGGGTTTTACGGATCATAGAACTGTGCAGTGAAAGACCAGAACAACTGAATATGAATAGTTGATCATTAAAAGGAAAAATTATCTATGCAT
This sequence comes from Aegotheles bennettii, assembly GCA_013398125.1. Classification (NCBI taxonomy): domain Eukaryota; kingdom Metazoa; phylum Chordata; class Aves; order Caprimulgiformes; family Aegothelidae; genus Aegotheles; species Aegotheles bennettii. Next base: position 18,486 of record VZRW01008259.1, on the reverse strand, counting down.
CATATGTTTCACTGTTCTAGTACAGAGTGAAATTCGTAAGCTTCCACAGCTTTGCTACTTCTCACTACTCTCATAACCTAAGGAAACAACATGATTATGATCTTGCTCTCTCTCTGCCTATTTGTCAGTTCTTTTAAAAATAAATAAAGAAGTAAAAAACCAGTCAGTATCAACCAAATGGGAAGAAGAGTAGAAATCTCCAGTGGTCTGTAGATTAGACATATAAATTAAGACACAGGGCTGCAGTATCCCCTCAACACTCAGCTGCTCTGTTTGGTCTATCAGCTGTCACTCAGCAAATGTGTAGTTCAGCGCCATCTGCAATGCATGCTGTTTCTTTTCTGGTCTGTAGTTAGAAAACACAGGAGGGAGCACAAGACACTGTAGATTTAGGGATGCAGAAATCAGGGATTAGAGAGACAATGGCATAGGGGACGCAGGCAAGGGTTGAGATTACTGTTGTCAGAGAGAGCACATAAGACATGGATCCACAAAAAAGTGATGATTCTTTAGTTTCCCCACTCATAGAATACCATCTTATAAAATAGCAGCAACTCCCATTTTGCCTAGTGTGTCATTCTGAGAGGTTTCCACATCACCTGCTGTCACACCTTAGCAATCCTTCCTATCACTTCTGGATAGGAATGAGCTGTTTGTATTGCTGCCTATTTGGAAAAATCAGATTAAAAAAAACCAAAACCAAATTCTAGCTCATTTTTCCTCATAGGAAACAAAGATAGGTTGTGTACCTTTTCAAAATTTTAAAGGAAAATTATGCTCCTGTGCAACCAGTGCAGTTCTAAGTAAAATTATATGACTGTACAAAATCATCAACACAACTCTAGATTAACAAAAAAAATCTGGCTAAAAGAGAAACAGAAGCTTTATATGTACATGCACACACACACCAATGAAGCTTCATCTTTCACAGAGCAAACTTTTTTTAATTAAAAATACTCTAAATAAATAAAATCATTGATGAAAAAGAGGGCAGAATAAAAATGAAAAGTAGTAAAATTGCTGAGCATCAGCAAGAGAAAAAATGTGACTTATTTACATATGGGCCAGAATAATTATTCCATAGACTCCATTTAGGCTTGTCTAAGCACATTTTTTGTACAAGAAGGAAGGAAGAAAGAAAGAAAAATATAATACTAAATCAAAACACATATCACTAACCCTGTTTGGGGGCGGAGGAGATTTGTGATTAAGATTGTCACACTGGATAAACCTAGAAAAAGTAATCTATTAACTGTGCCGTCTTTCCATTACACTTTTTAACTTGAGTACATCTGGAAAAATCTGTGCCTTTCATTGTAGTATTGGAAATACTGAAGGTTAGGAATTATAAACCTAAAGCAGTCAGATCTGCTCAATTTGTGCCTGAGAGGAATGAAAAGGCACAAAGTCCAAACATATTAATTTATTTTGAATGACTTCCATAAAAATTATCTGTCTGGAATAAAGAAACCAACAGTCCCTTCTCTACCTCCAAACGATTGCTGGCACACAAGGCAGCTCAAGACCTCTCAGATGTGCAGGCAAATTTGATTTTTACTTGTCCAATGAGTGTGTGCACCCAGGGGTTGCAGTCCAGGTTTGGGACAGGACTCTTCCACCATAAGAAGGGAAGACCTACGGAAAAAGAGCAGAAAGGGACCAGAAAGAAAGCCCTCTAAGCATCAGGCTCTTTTTTCACCATTGGAGCTACTTTGGGGTAATGGCCTCATCTCTCCTTTCCTTAACCCCACTTCTTTTTGTCAATACTATTGGTGCTAGAAGCCCAAGGTGATGTTGTCCTGGGCTGTGAAAATGACACCTTTGTTGTTACCAAGGCAGAGGGACAGCCCTTGCAACCCCAGAGATGCACAGCTCTCCCCAGGCTCCACTGAAGCAGAAAGGGAGATGAAAACAGAGCTTCCTTCATCATCCAGGAAAGAAATAGGACAAAAGCAGAGCGATGTAGCGTGACGAAGAGGGGTGTCTGCTCGGTGAGCTAGGACAATGGCTTGTAGAAATCTGTCAGAAATATCATAAGGAAAAGTATAGAGTTATTACCGTTTCTATAGTCTGTAGGATCCTCCGGTGGTGGAACATTTTCGATGATTGTTTCTGTTTGGTGGAATCAATTATCTTCTGATATATTCTCCTTCCAAGTTTAAGATTGCATTTAACAACTCATCTGCTTTCTGAATTCTAATTGGGTACATTTTGAACTGTAGATTTTTTGGTGTGAATATTTCATTTATGAATCTCTTTATATCTCAAAGTAGTTGCCAAACCCATTTATGTGTCTGTTCGGTATAAACTGTTCTACATGCAGTATACAATTTAACTTGGATATCTGATTTATTAAGAATGGTTTGATATGCTATCAAAGTGAGAAACAAAAAGACAAAGCAGAGATAAATGAAGCTCATTAATGTTTATGTATTTTTAAAATCACACTTGTGCCTTGGAAGTTTGATTTATTATTTCAATAGACATTCAGACATGATAGAAATGATATTATTATTAATTTTATTCCAGACAACAAAGTGAAAATGGTGGGGAAAAAAGAGACAATAAAGGATAAAATTGCCCTTTTTATTTGTTAGTGTTGAATCCAGCAGTCTTATATGTAACTGATATTATAAGTGCATAATAAAATTCCTTCTGAAGGATTCTTAAAATATGAGTAAATCCTAAATTACATACTAATAATGCCTTCTTCACTCAAGCAAATCACTTTGAAAGTTAGTGGGCATTTCTCTGGTTAATTTGAAAAAATAGCTGATAAGCACCTTATTCTGGATGAGGACATCAGACTTGTTCTGTGTGTGTAAATACATAGTTCACAGGAGATGCTGTCACACTCCTCCCCAGTGATGCCTGTCCTTGTCAAATAGCTCTAGCTGAGAGCCAATTTGGAGCCCAAGGATGCATTGCAATTATGAAGAAAGCCTTCCCATCATCTTCAGACAAAAATATAGTTGATCACCTTTCTCAGCTCTGCTTCTTACTCTTGTCTTCTATGGCTCTGCTAACTCCAGATAATAACAAGAGCTGAATTTGTATAAGTCTGTTTTTGAAGACCATCTTGAAGCTAGAGTGGATGTCAGCTGAAGCATTCAGACAGCCTATAGGCATCAGCTGCTGGGAATATATTATCCATAATTAATGTTTTATGTGCATTTATTTTACAGCTGCCAATTTTGTGCAATGACAGACATACTTTCAAGTATGGATAATGTAGAAAGGAAAGATTAATACAAAGATGGAAAGCAGGCTTGGGGGTCACAATGGGTGGCTGAGGACATTATTGGGCCTTAATTTTTCCAGTTTTGTTGATGAAATTGTCCCCTGGACCACCTGAGCTCATTTCTTCTGTGATGTATTATTAGTAAGCTTTTGATGACTTTCAGAAAGATCTGTCTAGCTGCAATCACTGTTATTCTGCATAATTACTAGCATTGGTACCAATTGTGCTTTCAGGTCTTCCTCCCCCTGGCACTGTCACGTCTGAAAAAAAACAGGAAACTCCATCCTTCTTAGAGGACTACAGCCTGCACTTATGCTTCTTTATCCTCATGCAGGCTGAGTTGATATTGGCAAACTCATTCATAAATGGGCAAACAGACCCATAATGTTTAAACTCTAGGAAGAACTACTTCATCTACCTCAGCAGGACAATAACCCTCCATCATGACTCTCAGATGCTACTGCAACACACATGCATAGGTAGGAGTGCAATACAAGACACAGTTAAGATTTTAAAAATTAAATTTGTTTCTTGAAGTTAAAAAATATGTAGTCACAGTATCTAGAAATCATCATCCTTTGCAAACTATTTTTGTTAGATAACATTTCTCCATTTAAGTATTTAGCTGTGAGTGGCAGATTATTTGCAAAAAGCAAATACAAAAGGGAAGAAATCACAGCTAAAGCAAATTCTTATGTATAACTTCTCTCTGCAACAGCATGATGTTTTTCTTTCTAATACCTCTCTCTTTTTAAGAAGCCTTTCTACAGTCCATACTACAGAATGCTATGGCATAACACAATCATCGTAACACCTTATTAAATTTGTTAAGGGTTTTTTGTTTTCTTAAATCTGGAATTTAAATCAGAATCTACGTTCCCAGATTATCCAATTTCCATAAATGAAGTACACTTACTAAAAATCCTACAAGCCAATGGAAGTTTTAGCTTTGAGAACCAAACTGAAAATACAGAAGCAGCCAAGGATCTATTTTTAGCAATGTTAATCCATTAAGCACTTGCAAACTGAGAACATGTCTGAAAAAACATCAGGGCCTAGGAACTCCAGAAAACCCCACACTTACAGGGCTCAGCTATTTCACTCTGCTAATTAGTGTGTTGTTTTTCCGAGAATATTTCCTATTTTGAATCTTAATTTGCTCTTATTTACACATCTATAGTTGATTATGTGATATGCCCATTATATAGTGCTTCATCTTAAAATAACAAATGGCACTGACGACACTTTTGTTAACCAACATCTGGTGGAGAAAAATGGTAATTCTTTTTGTGAAACAGAGCACAACAATGTTTCTGACTCAAAAATTTAATTTAAAATTATTGTTCAAAAAACCAAACAAATCAGTATTCCAAGGATATCAGAAGGTCAGAAAATGTTCTTGCCATTTGAATTTTACATCAACCCTGATGCTTGATGTACCCAGGCCCTCAGCTCCCAGGACAGATACCGTCATTACTCACTGGCTCCTCTTCAGTGCTGGGGACCAAATTGCACCTAAGTGATCTGATAGTACAGCTGTTTGCAGATTACAAGGCACTCTGGCACATTTCAAGATGAGATGAAAATCTTCCAGTCTGTTTCACTAAAGGTTCTATTATTTCCCAGGCCTTTCCTCTATAGTATAATGAGAATAAAAGCTTCTGAGATTCACAGATCTTACCCAAGGTACCATAATGCATAGAAAACACCTCCTCTTTCTTCACGAAAGAACCCAAAGATTTTACAAAAGGCAAAGGAAACAGACCTAATATTAGACAAAGGAAGCTATTTTCCTTGACAAAAAAATATATATATAAAAAAATTGAATTCAAGCCTGCAAGAGATTTCAGGCTTGAAAAATACATACATCTGTGCTGAAACATGGAGCCTTCATTATTGCCACTTAAGGCTACTTTCAAGAAACACCTGAACTTGAGTAAGCAGTGTGCTTGGACAATGTCAGCAGGTGTGAGCAGATTTAGAGAAGTGTGTTACTCATTCAAAAGCTATTTTAAAATTGAAACATGCATTATCAGCAAACCATTTACAATAGCTGAAGTACCCCAAAGTACATTATTATTAATGCTAGAGCATTTCTATAGGTGATTCAGTACTCATCCAGCCCGATTCCTCTCAGAAAGACATGTTACCTGTTCTTTAATTATCACAATACTATCAGCAGTTTTAATATTCATGATTGCAAATATGCTCTTCTTTATCTTCATCTTACAGTATTTTTCATAAATACTTATAAAAACACGTACTAAAAATCACATTTTTTTCCTTCTCAAAAACACGGTTCCCAGGATGCCGTCATTTGTCTCATGCATTAAATTTGAGGATGAAGGAGGAAGTGTCCAGTGGTCACTGCTTTGTTTGCATTACCATTTGGATTACTGTTTGGAAAGCCTGAGCATTCTGCAGTGTTACTGAAACTGTGAAGTAATTGCCAAACCTCAAAGAAGCTGTAAGCTTTTCTGTTTTCCATGTAGCCAAAAATACCTGATAAGCCATTTATGCCTATATGGCTGTCATTTTGCCCAGGAAGAGCTTGCACTGATCTAATTAATAACACGGCTTCCAGACAGTGATGCTTAAGCAGAGATTAAAATTGCTTAAAGATGAGTATGAACACTATTTCACAGATGGGGAAAAATATTTGACTAATTGTTTTGAATTAGACTTCACCAACAAAAGGAAAGAGCAAATTTTTTTTATTCAAATCCCAGTTATTTTTATATCACTGTCATATTCTTGCCTGTAACTGCAGAAAATTTCAGAAAGATAGACCAAATTTCAGTTGAAGGTCCATTTCAAATGGGTCCATCTTTTTGAAACACCTTGTATATCTAAACATATATATTACACGTGCAAATATACAGGTATCTATAAGAATAATTTAAGTAAAAAATGTGTTTCAGAAAAATATTGTTCTTAAAGAAACTAATATTCATGTATTTATCTTGTGTCTCAAACTTTGGGAATAACAAGTGTTATTTTGAAATCTAAATATCTCATGGCAAAAGTAAAATGCATTCATTTGAGCAAGTAATGTGCTGCTCCACACCCCCCTTTTAATTACTCCTGGCTCCCTGTCATATATTCAAGTTGTCTTTTCAAATAGGAGAAGAAAAAGTCACAGCCCAAATTTACCTCTTCCAAGTTGAAAATTGAAGTTCATCTTTGGAACAGTGATAAATTCCTCCAGAAGGTGGGAGAATAGAACATGTGATTTTGTATGTACAAACACATATTTCTGCAAGCATATGGAGTGATAGAGGAGCCAGTTTAGTCATATTGGCATGACTATATTGGTAACAGGAATCACCTATTAATTATTTTCACGCTTTATATGATGTCAGAAGAGTAGCAGTCTTCAGTGTATCTCATGTTGTTGTAAAAAGCTTAAAGGAAACAAGCCAAATTACCAGCATATTTTGGGACCTTCTCCAATTCAACCAGAAGACGGGGATGGGCATAGCCTGTGCTAACCTCTGACCCAGTCCAAGAAACTTTACATTTAGAATGAATTCAAATATCTAAGAAAAACAAAAGCAAAACAAAAAACACAATTAAATCCTGACTACCTTCAGAGAATGGATTTAGTTTCCCATCTACATGATTGTTGAACTGATGTATCCTTTACTTTCACAGAAATGTTTGTTTGACTATAGCTTCCAAACACCACTTCATTTATTGAGTCTATTCATTGACCTGAGTTAGGTTCAGACATAAATCTGTGTCTTATATCTACACTGCTAATATGTTTAGAAGAAAGTAATGAATACTGCACTTCCAGATAAGTATAATGAATACCAAACCTTGCAAAACAGCTGGATGTGTGCATACTTAATGAGAAAGAACAACTCTGAGACACAATAATCTTTCCTGCTGGCAAATTATTCCATAAGTCTATTGAATTTTGAGTTGTCCGTATGTTTCAGTATCTTCTCATGGGTAATGCACAAAAACTTGAATTCAAGATGGACATCTAAACCATCTGATATTTTTAAGTCATAATTTTGGATTTCTTAAATAAACCATTCCTCATTATGAATCTTTTTAAACATTACTCAGTCTTGCAATAAATGCCAGGCCATATTTCCAAGAATTTAAGCTGAGTCACAGAACGCCTCTGTAAAACTTAACATACAAAAAGTAAATTTGTGCATAGAACAGACAAATGCACAAATAATTATCTTCTTTGTAGATACAAATGCATATTTTATAGACATAGAAATATAATTTATCCACATTTTGCAGGGGAAGTTTCAGATACTAAGTTAAAAATGTACTAGTTAACTTAATTGCAGCCTGTTCTTCAGTTAATGAATCACAATCTCTATTATTCCTGCCCATTAAAAGGAGTCATTGTCTTGAAGGCTTACGTAAAGAAAGAACTAGCATAAACTCAGTGTACAACTAGTATGTTGCAACCATTATATTTCTGCCCTTTGTTCCCATCACAAAGCTTTCTGATTTAGGGCTCAAGCTGGACTACACACTACTGGTATCCAATTCAGGCATCCTCCTTCCAGATTATGTAGGCACCCAGACCCTGGCAGATCCAATTAGAAAGCCATCAGAAAACTCTACTGAAGTGAAGTATCACAGTACTTGTGAGATGCATACCAGGCACCTAAGGGGTAGGTCAGCCTATAGTCTTTGTCCAGTTTCAACAAAATGGTTTGATGCAGTAGGAATCACGACTTTCAAATGCAAGTGTTCTGCTTTAGGAAGAGAAGGCAGGGAAATTCAGGGTGGGTGGGAAATCTACCTCCTGCTAAACAAAACAGGCCTTTGAGGGAGGCGATTCTTTCCCTCTACTCTGCTCTCGTGGGACACCACCTGGAGTACTGTGTCCATTTCTGGAGTCCCCAACGTAAGAAGGACATGGAGCTGCTGGAGCAAGTCCAGAGGAGAGCAACAAAGATGATCAGAGAGCTGGAGCACCTCACTTATGAAGACAGGCTGAGAGAGTAGGGTTGTTCAGCCTGTAGAAGAGAAGGCTCAAGGGAGACCTTAGAGCAGCCTTCCAGTACCTGAAGGGGCCTACAGGAAAGCTGGAGAGGGACTTTTTACAAGGGCGTGGAGTTATAGAATAAGGGGGAATAGGTTCAAACTAAAGGAAGGTAGATTTAGACTGGATATTAGGAAAAAGTTATATTTACTGTGAAAGCGGTGAGACACTGGCACAGGTTGCCCAGGGAGGTTGTGACTGTCCCCTCCCTGGCAGTGTTCAAGGCCAGGTTGGATGGGGCTTTGAGCAACCTGGTCTAGTGGAAGGTGCCCATGACCCATGGCAGAGGAGTTGGAACTAGACTATCTTTAAGGTCCCTTCCAACCCAAACCATTCTAGGATTCTATCTGCAACAGATAATGTGAAGTTCTGGCTTTCATGTTCCAAATTTGATGTGAGAGAGTCTCAGACTGTCCCAAAGTCTGCTGCTTCTACTGTCATCAGAACAACACATTAAACAGTTTTGCTGTCTGTGGAGGAGTTCATTTTTTTCCCTATGGATCTTAACCCCTTTGCACTCTGATAGTAGTGAACTGGAACCTATACCAGTTTCAACAGATGTTGCAGAGCAAGACTGAACAAGAAGCAATGTTTGTAGCCATCAGGGAATTACAGAGAAGGTCAACTACTACATTGGGCTGAGACTGCAAGTTTTAACTAAAAATAAAGATAAATTATGGGTTTGGTCCTTACAAAGACAAATCAAACACCAAGAGCCAAGATAAAAAAGCAACATTTTTTTCCTCCCAATTTTGTTTTAAATCAAGAAACAAGTAAGTCCTGATGTGGCGTTTACTCATTTACTCCTTGACCTGAGTCATAAATCATTTGCATCTTAGACTGAAACAATACCTTTCTACACTTTGGAGTGCACATTTCCAAAAATGGTGCCTTGTGGTTTGTCTCATGCATCTCTAGAATGCAAAAGTCATTCAAGTCTTTACTTCAGTCAGACTTAATTTCCCAATTTTTTACTTCAGCATTCTCTTCTAATACATGCTCCCTTCATCTTTCAATGAAACACATCCCTTCCTAGCATGAATCCACAGAAAAATAACAAGAACCACCAACTATAAAAGTACTGTCTAGACATGAAGCTCATTGATCACTTTGCTCCTATTGACCCTGCCTCTTCATCATTCCTTTTTCACCTACTTAAAACTCATTGGGACCAGATCAGACACTCATTTTAGTATTTGTGCACTGCTTGGCACCAATTGGTCCTTTTGCACTAATAGAATGTTCTACTTGCTGAAAGATCTGAGAAGTAATGTTTACAGAAACCACATAAACATGCAATTGAATAGAAGTTTCTTTAAAGACTTTTACTATAACAAAAAAATCACCTTATCATGAACTCTAGAAAATGCTTGTTACTCTTGGCTTCATTAGTAAATTCACTTTAAAAAATAAATAAATTTTCCCTTTCAGGATCTGGACAATCAATAATTTCCAGTTATCTCCTGCTCTTTACTTGAAGTAAAATAATTAATTACAATAATGATGCTTGTCTTCTCTAAACTCAGTCTCCATAAGAAAAGCCAAAGATCCAGTCACCGATCTACATTGCAACACTTCGCATTTCTACATCTAGAGAGAATGTATTGCCCTTATCCACTTTAAGAATCCTTCATCTTTTCAAGTACGGGACCGAAAGTTAATGTCATTACTGCCTTGGTCTTTTGAAATAACAGCACCCAGAAATTATTTTCACTGCCAATATCCGAATTTAAACTTCTGAAGAGGCCTACAGATGCTGAAGGATCTGGAGAGGTCTCAGAGGAAGCACACCATTTATTTATGACCTCAAAATACATTCTATTGTATATAATCTTCTGGTAGAACACTTGCATAATTGACACAATACACTTTTCAGAAAGGCATCCACAGGCTTTTCCTCCTTTGCTGCTTAACTACTGAAAGTTTTGCTTCAAACACTACAATAAAATACTGAATGTTCTGTTAATTGCACAGAAGTCCGCTAGGATCAAGTGACAGCAGTAGCCGCAGAAATACAAATAAAAGTGACATTGTGACGTACAATTCTTACTTTAGTGACTATTTTAAGACAGGCACTCATGTGAAAACTATATAGTATATACAAAGGCTCTACAAAACAAAACCAAACCAGAGTCAAGTTCTCAGACAGTAAGGAGTGCTGTTGAAGTCTTGTTGTGTACATCAGTTACAATTAGGTCTGCAGGTTATCAAACTGATCTGTGAACTTCAATAGGAACTGCTCAATCTGATTGTGTTTGTGTCTGGTGCTGTTAAAACCTCTATTACAGAACAACATTAGACAGTTTTAATACTCATGTTAAGACTGCAAAGGCATCACCTGTATGCATACAACAGCACTGACAATCTGATCACCATTCTATGATCCACATGTTTTGCCTAATTATGTGTATACACTGCCATAGCTTTATTTGGAGTTGCAAGGACAAATGTTATAGTTCTAAGTTACCTTGTCTACCTAGATAATCTAGTGCAAAACAGCTGCAAAGAATTTTCAAAACAGAATGCCATATGGCTAACTTTGTTATAAGATAATGGTAAGATATAAAGCATTGAAACATCCAGCATACCTTTGTTTTTCTGCTCTGGAAAACACCAACCATTTCAAAGCCAGCAACATGCTGAGTGGCAACAGAAAAACTGGGCTGGAAGAGAGGACTCATTGTGTTTATTCAGCTTATAACAATAATTAGAATCCCACATTAAGCATTTACATTGATTAGTTCCATACATCTATTATAGATAACAAACTTTTTCTAATTGTTTTGAGTAATGTGCAAGCATTTACTGACTAAAGAAAACTTTAAAAGACAGTCAAGTTGTACAATAAAAAATTATTTTGCTAGGACAGGAGGAAAATGTGGAAGATACCAAAGGCAGCAAGAAAAGGCATGATATATATGTGACAGAAAGGGAACAGAAGAGCAATGGCAGCTGGAAAGGAGCAGGAAGCAAAGAGCAAGCAGGATCAGACAGGATCAGAATGAGAGGGAGGAACAGTAAGAGCAAGCACAGAGGTTTTTCCGAGAGTCAGGGAAGCAATGGTGAAGGAGGGGGAGATCTACACATTTGATCCCTTCCAATCTGAAGTCTCCTTTTACCTCAGGGACTCTAGGGGCACCAGACGCTTAAAAGCCATTCCCAGAGGAGCTCAGGCATTAAGAAAATGTAAAAATGGTCCACTGCTCCAGAATAGCTCTACGAAACAAGCAACCACTTGGCCACAATGGTTCTGCTGACTGAGCCAGTGTACTCAAATGAAAAGAAATAAATCTGTTATCATGTTTTAACAAAAAAACCCCTATGGATTTAAGAATCTTCTATTTTCTTACATTTTCTTATTAAGGTGAAATATTACGTTCTCTTGATAAGTTAACTCACACTTAAATGATGCCAGAGTTTTCTCCTTGAATACTACTCTAATGTTACAAATTCTCTCTTCTGCTCTAGGTGCAGTGATGAGGCAGCACCCCAACTGTCCTTTGTGTTTTTAAAGGGTATCTCAAAAATAACACCCCTGTTCATAGCTGATTTAAACATCTTCATGTGTCAAGTCCTTAAATGACCGTATCTCTTTTTGGAGAAAAATAGTAAGAGCAAAGCATGCTGTTTAAACATTTGCTGCTTGCCACCTAATTATACTGATGATGCCATGCAAAACTAAAGTGTCTTACTTTCCCTCCAAAGTTTCCCTTGCCTTCGGCTGATTTGGTCTCTGTTCAGCTGGTGTACGAGATGGATCATGACAAAGACCTGTGCTATGGAGCTCTTCAGAGTGCAGTAAAATATTTCTGTCTTTATGAAAGTTAGCTCTCAAAGAATCATGAGTTTCCAGCAAATATTTTACATATGGATTCTCTCTCCCTACAAATTACGAATCTAACTTTTTCCCCCCTCCTATTGACATCCTCAGTTTTCTTTTATGACGTGATTTTATTTTACAGTTAGATACAGAACTATCTGGATTTGGTAGGAAGTATGCCAACTCCATTATCCTAGGAATTCAAACTAGCAGTAGATATTGCAAAAAGAATTTAAAAAAATGCAGTCAAAATTCATTATCAGACCAGTTCTGCCCTTCCTTTTCCTTTCCCCAGAAGATTACCAGTTTATTCAACACTTCACAAGTTTGTAGTGAGAGAAGACATACAATCAGCTGAATATATCATTCTGTCACCAGAGAAGGTAGATTAACATATTAAGGACTACCTAGGACTACCTAAAGATTATAACCAGCTAGCTTGCTTGAACACCAACAAATATTTTGCTGCAGCTGCATGGAAGACAGGAGAGTATAACTTGCCCTGCTCTTTGGTAGACTTGCAGAAGGGTGCAGACACAGCTAGTTAAGCTAGCCCTTTGGCTATTTTTCTGTGGGTGTCTTGTCCACATCAACCACAGAGTAATGAAAATATGTGCACAAACCAGTATCTAATAGACTGTGCCCTACAAGAACTGAAGAAATTATCTCAGTGTGCTGTACATGTGTGACATCTCACATCATGCACTCATGATCTTCATCCTAGACTCAAAAAGAAAGGTAAGATTTTGCAAGCCGAGTTGTTTAAGCTTCATTTCTCAAACAACTGTGTATACTGGACGTTTCTAATGGCCGAGTTGAAGATAGTATCATATTTTTGCGAATGTTTCAGGACCCCTGTTTCCGTTTATGTTACATGGACAGATGAGCAGCTTCTCTCCTCTTAACATTATTTACACTTCAGTTTCAAACAAGAACTGTCCCAAAGCAAAGCTGCTTTCTTCTGGGGCTGGACGATTCATGTGAGATCTTATGTTCTTTAGTTTAGGTCACACTAAGGGGCACAACTTTGCAGACAGTTACAAAGGAAAGTCAGGAAAACAGGAGATGGATACATTAAATCCGGAGACAAAAAACATGATAAATAAAAACTATAGACAGGATTACTAGCAGCTTTCTCTTCATAGCTTTGAAAGTATCATCATTTTGCAAAACACAGAGACAGTATATTATGTAAAGATGTTTTGGAGATAAGGAAAAAAAGAAAATCTATAAATACTGTCCCCTCAAAATTTTTTGTAGTTACAAAAAACCCTATAGAACATAAAGTGTCACAAATGTTTCCCAGTAATACGTATATTCATGACTATTATTCACAATGCTTGTGTTTATTTTCATCTAGCGCCCTTACTACTGCCATCTTTGCTCTGCTGGTAATTATCAGTAAGGTTGTCAGCTATTTATTTTTCCAGTTTTTTGAGGATACTGCATGAAATAGCCTGGCTTTCTCCCCACTCCATCTTTCTAAGAATTAGCACACACACTCATGCCATCAGATACTGAGCAGCCACCCCCAAGTTACATATTAGTTTTACAATACCTTATAATATATGAATTAATAGGAGGAAAAAAACCCATAAATAATTACTACTTGAGACAAAAAAATCCCTGTTTTGCTTTCTACAAATAGAAGTTCCCTGGTTCCCATCTGATACTCCTTCTTGGTTATTTATCATTTGTTCCACCACCAGTGCTCTAGTTGCCCATCCCTCTGTTCTGGCAGCAGCACACATGCCTGCCTGCCCACCCTCTGCCCTACCAGCAGGCAAGCCACTGGCCAAGTCCCTTCACAAGGGCACTATTTTCACCCATACTGCCTCAGAAGGTGACTTTCCTCAAATACTCTCTCCATTGCCATCACTCTCCTATCACTGTTTACCAACACACTCTGATAACAGATCAGCTACTCCTGTCTTTCCTGAAAACAGTAGGAATAGTGCTGTTAGTAAACTGGCTGTGACTCAAAGGGGCTGAAAGAAACCTGTAATATTAAAAGTTTTTTCACTGATATTCTACCAGGGATCCTTTACATGCAACATCAAAAAGTAGGGCCACTATATGGACAAGCTCATAATCCCATTAAATACAACAGTGGCTAAACATACACAGAGAACAGAAGAAAGAGGAAGAAAATACAGTATATTGTAGAGAAGTGACGGTTTGGAACTTAACCTTACAGGCTGCTCCACACAGGGAGGCTTCTGCATTTTTAAAGTCACATCACTGGTATGATTCCTCAAATACATGTAATTGACAGATAAATTTTAAGAAAATTATTTCATTAGTCCTGAGAGTATTTATTAATGTCTTTAGAAAATTGCAGGGGAAAATCTTTATTTCTTTCCCTCAAGGTCCATTGTACCAGGAAAGCTGTAGATTCCAATTTAAAAATCACATAGTTACATAACAAAAAAGTACTACACACTGCAAAATTTGCCATGGTAGTAGTAGATTAGGCTGTAAAATACCCATTTCAAAATGTATAAAAGGCAACCACAATCTTCTTTTACAGCTCTTAATTCATGTTTGGGTTCATTGCTGTAGGTCCACTTTACACTAATAGGGACTTCTATAAATTAGCAGACTCTCTGAATTCAATAGTTACTTGTTCTTAAATGAAAACTGTTGGTAGTCTGTGTTTATTTGTTTTGAAGTAGATCATAATTTGTTTCATTTCTGACAGTAAAGCTCCCCTAGAAAGCAAAAACATTTATTTATTTTAATTGACCCTGCCTCGAAATCATCATGGGATTTGTTTGCTGTCCAAAAAACATTCCAACAACGCTTGTGATTATGGAGCTAGCTGAAAGCACAGATCTGGGAGCCTTTTCGCCACCGAAACTGTTTTTATTTTTAAAAACAAACTCCTCTCTCCCATCTTCCAAGGCCAAATTCTTTGAAAATCTAATTTGTCATTGCCTTCAATGGACATCTTCATTTGGGCCCCAAAATTGCAGCTAAAATCAATCTCTTTATTTCACGGTACACACAACAGTTTTCTGGTATTAACAGTTAAGCTGTTCATATGGAGAGTACACGTGTACTTGCAGGGTACAGGTGAGGAGGAAAAAAACCCAACACCCAACCCAAAACCCACATCTTGCCAAATAAAATCCACTGAATAAATGCTTTACTTCTAATTGGCTCTGCTGTGCATATAGCAAGTAATGCAACTGTATGCTACTGCTCTCTGAGGGCTATTTATATACTGTGACACACTGAAATACTCTGCTGGAAAAAGAAGGAGTCTAAACTAGCAAAGCCTGGTCTCACAAGTCAGCTCTTGTCTGGCTTTGTTAGCATCAGGGAGGTCTAAGAAGGACCGACACTTTCACGTGATGCAGAGAATTAAGATCAAAGCAATCCTTCCGTGATCTGACATTGTTTTACACTCTGAAGTACATTGACCCTCTTAAATTTGTTTACTACTTTGACCTTTCTAAATTAAGTCCTTACTATTTTTTATTCCTGTGGACAGTAAAACACAGACAAAATTGCAAACTAGGTGTAAACTGATCAAAGATTCATTAAGAACAAGACAAATAGCATATCCAGCTAAATGTACTACACCATTAGATGGTTTAAACAGTTGCTTCAGTAAATTGAACTTCACACTGCAAAAATAAGACTTAACAGAACCACCTCTCTACAAAGTCAGGGCAAGTCAGGCTTTGTATAGCTGATACTTCTGTATTTGAGACATTTCATACTAATGTCATGCATTAATGTCTAATACACACAATGCCACATTAAAGCAATGAGAAAAAAAAAGAATTAAGTACTTGTTTAAAAGAGTCAACTTCTTCAGAGGAATAGTGCTACTATTCACATCATTCATGTTAAATATATAGATGTAAACTCACAGTTTGGCAACAACATCACCTCAACACTGTCAGTGGAGATTGTAGGGGATCCAGGCGAGGCTGGGCGATGTAACATCAATCTGGCATCAAGCTACCCCAGAGCACGGGGTGCGCAGAGTCAGCCTCCCTTCCCAGCACTTGATGTTCTTGCTGGTGTTATAGGTTTAGCAGTTTTTGACATCCACCACACAGAGTACATCCTGCTCTCTCCTCTGGTGCTCAGGCACTGAGGTACCCTGGTGCCCCCAGCCCTGCCTTTTAAGGTCCTTCCCATTGTTAAGCAGTTAACCTTATTATTACAAAACAATTAACACCTGAGTGTAATGGTCAGTGGGGCTGCCTTATCAACCAACAATCAGTTAGCACTCTGATCAACCTCTACAGGAGATAAGAAAGAAATGGCTGCTACCTATCATATTTCTCCTATTCCAGGAAATGAAAAGCTGGATGCCAGGATTAGCTTCCTGCAGTCAGTATGCATACATGGAAGCAGGCACGAATCACAGATTAGAGCTCCTTACAATTAATTTAAGAAGCAAAAAACAAGGATATTGGGTCCAAAGAGAATCCCACCAGCTGTATGCTGATATAAAGCAGTAGTCCTATTCAGTAGTGGAGTCACTATCTCAATATCTTTGTTCCCAAACCCCATTACCAAGATTTAAATAGCAAGACTGTGACATGCCCACCAACAATCAGTTAGTAAGGCATCCGAGCGGATGAGGCACTTTATGGACAGATAGAAGTAGCCTCATGTTTGCAAGCCCTGGCCCTCACAGGGAACTTCAATCACACTGATATCTGTTGGAAGGAGAACACAGCATGGCAAAAGCAATCCAGGAGGTTCCTAGAATAAATTGATGATAACTTCATTTTCAATTGATAGAGGAGTCAATGAGGAGAGGGGCTGTGCTGGACCTTGCTCTCACCAACAAGAAGGGGCTGGTGGGGATCATGAAGATCTAGGGCAGCCTTGGTTGCAGCAACCATGAGTTGGTGGAGTTCAAGATCCTTAGGGCAGTGAGGAGGGTGCACAGCAAGCTCACTACCCTGGACTGCAGGAGAGTGGACTTCAGTCTCTTCAGGGACCTCCTTGGTAGAGTACTATGAGAAAAAAGCCCTGGGGCGAAAAGCGGGACAAGAGAGCTGGTTAATATTCAAGGATCACCTCCTCCAAGCTCAGAAGCGCTGCATGCCAGTGAAGAGGAAGTCAAGCAAAAATGCCAGGAGGCCCGCAGGGATGAACAAGGAGCTCCTGGACAAATTCAAATACAAAAAGGAAGCCTACAGAGGGTGGAAGCAAGGACAGGTATCCTGGGAGGAATACAGAGAAATTGTCTGAGCAA
>VZRW01008257.1:121600-142747 GCA_013398125.1 Aegotheles bennettii | reverse complement strand
CCTTTGGGTGTGTGTCCCTCCCCCGTGTGAGTTTCGGACCCGCCTTTGGGTTGTGTCTGTGTGCCCTCCTTTGGAATGTGACCCCCCTCCCCCTTTGCACCAGACATGCCCTGTTTGCCCCCCAGCATGGGACCCACCTTTGTGTCCCAGCATCTGCTGCATCTGCTCTGCTTTCTGCTCTAGCAGCCCCCCCCCAGGGCACCATCACAGGGAAGGAGGTACCTTCACAGCGTCACTACTGGCGGCTTAAAAACGCACGGGCTGTAATTCTTTTCACAATGGAGGCCTTTAGCTGAGTGTGGAGACAGCACGTCTGCTGCCCCAGGTGACTTGACACAGCCTAGCTTCTCCCGGCTGCCTGCGAGCACGTTGTGCTGCTGTTTCCCCATCCTGTTTGAGGTGGAAGTGTTTGGGTCCCACCAGCAGACCCTTGTGAAGCCGTGGGTAGGTGGGGCACCCCAGACCGGGAGAAGGAATTCCAAGGCTGCGAGTGTTCCGAGGAGTGAGCCATGTTTTGTTAGCATTGAGCCATTTTAGGGTTATCTCACCTTACATATGTGAATGACAGAGAATAAAACTGAAACAAAGCAAGGTGTGTAAAAGGACTCCTTTAATACAAGGACAGCCCTTTACCAGGAGAAGAAAACATGTCCATAGGTACCATAAAATCATTTCAGACCATGAAGTCTTACACAAATGAATAAAGTTGGGCAATAAACTAAAACCACTTTCTCCCCAGACCTCAGGTACTTCCCAGTTGAGCACCTGGGAGTGCCTCCTCTGTTTATATTCCATGGTGATGCTCGAGCACGAGATTATTTTTCTCTTGAGAATAGTGCAGAAGCAATGCTGCTTCTTTGTACGAGAACTTCAGTGTTTAAATGTTCACAGCAGATTCTTCTGTTATAAGAGGAATACATCTTCTGAGCCACACGAGGTGACTGCTCTGCTGTGCCCCGCTTCATTCACAGGAAATTTTTCTGTGAGCTTTTTAAACAATCAGAAAAGATGTCTGCGTATCCAGGAATTTCCAGAATAAACTCTCGGTTGTTTCCAAAAATAGGGAATCCTGTCCCCATTGAGCCCACCAAAATAAATCCATCAGAAGTCTGTAGGCTAAGAGGTCCAACAAAGGATGTAGAAAAATGTACAAATAAAGGAAATTCCTCTGATTCTGTGTATTCATACTTCAGAGGCTCTTTATCTGGTTGTTTTCAAACTTTTCCAAAATTCTGTGGTTTGGCAGAAGAGAGAAACTAAGGAGATTAAATGTAGTCCTTTAGTTTATAGCTAATTACATCCTTACCTAAGAATTCTTTCTGACACAACCATTAATATTTGTTGCTTTAATTAGCAGCATCAATGGCATATAAATTTTAGAGCTGAATGATAGTTTTAGAACGTGGTTACCTATTTAATAGTAGTCTTTATGATCATTTAAATTAATGTAAAAATTTGACCCTCATATCATTAAAAACAATAAACAGAGTTAAAAGCAATAAACATATTAGAGTTGCACTTTCACATTGGTTTTTTTTTTAATTGCTTTTCATTATGAAAAGGCAATGAAATATTTGTGTAGCAGTGCAGATGTTTCACGTCTGAAAGAAGCTGCTTCATAGGACGTGTGAAACAATATCATTTCATCTCATCTCAGCTTTTGGTGAATGTTTCTCTACCAGAATATGAAATTTGGTGCTTTGTGTTGCCCTGAGGAGATACTTCACCATTAAAAATGCTGCTTTGTGCCTGAATAGCTTAGGTGATACCCTCCTCTTGGAGTACATATGCTTGTGTTTAAGTGTATGTGTAAATACCACAGGATTGGTTTGTAACCAGATGAGGGAGGGATAATGAACAGACTTTCAGCAATTTGATGAATGTTTTGATTGAAAGGGGTTACAGTCAATTGTAGTTTATGATATTCACCCTGCACTGTAATGAACTGCTTTTCAGCTTTTCAGTCAGTTCTGGATGTAGAAGTTAGAGAGAGCATGTGGGGGAAAGACTGAAATCAGAGAAGTTTCTGATAGTTTTAATTATCTGTTTTAATTAGTCTGCAGCACCACAATATTTGTACAAATTCTTGAAGTGATTTGAAAGGAACAGGAGCTGTCACCCAGAGTGACAGTGCAGGCGAGGCTGGCAGGGAGAGGAGGAAAGTGTTTGGGTTTTGAGGAGAATTTCAAACAAAAATGGCAAGAGGGATTGACATTCCTGCATAGAGAGCGAGGTGGACAAAGCCCATGTGGTGGAGTTGGCAGGGCATGGAGCAGGTTGGGGCATGTGGGTACCTCTGAAGAGATGAAGCGTGCTCCTGACCATCTGGATTCCGAAGGGTCTGAGGTTGATGGAGCCACGCGTGTGTTCTGTGCATCTGCATCTGTTAGGTGCAGCTGGCTTGGGAAGCAGAATTGGTAGGAAGGTGTGTTTGCCCCTGTATACACATAAAAATTCTCACTTTTGCAGGAGACAGGGAAATCAATCACTGTGGAATTAACAAGATAGAATAATGTGATAAGGTAAATCAGGAAAGACAAAGCACCCTGTTGGTGAACTGAATTCCAATTAGCAGATAGCAGGGTTTGTCGTGACGTTGATAGTTCTCACAAATTAGATGCTCTACTTTAAATAGAAGTTGAACCATTTCAGTGAATTATGGGTTTTTAAGCTTGAGGACCTTTACGTTCTTCCAATGCGTTTCAAGAATCAATTTCTGTGCTAACTGATGTTTACATTAATTGGAAATAATATTCATAATACCTGGCTGGAGAACTTGCATGGGTGTAAATGGATTCATTCTTGCATGGTTTGAGCTATCAGCAATATTTCTCCTTTTGCAGTGTGAGAGAAGGGAATATCATGTTTCTCATCCTTGGTTTTACATCTCCAAAGTTTGCTGGTGTCCGTGCCCTTTGCTAGGCAGAGCTTTCTTGAGGGGTTCAGTAGGACTGACCTACTTAGCTTCACTTGAGTAATTAAGCTGCTGCGTGCTGTTCATTGATGATGCTGCTGTATTCAATAGCCATTAGAGGGGATTGTGCAGTCCCAAATAGTTGAAGATGCCTTGAAAATGGAGTTCAGATCCTCCAAAAAGGGAAGTTCAAAGTGGCTGTAGCTGTATTGTGTCCCCCACACCCTGAGCTTCTGTGCTGCTCTTCTCCCAGTCTTAGCATTTTCTTTTTTTGTTAATAAAGAGGAAGCTGTCTCATTCTTCAGGGAAAGTAGCTGCGTTGTCCAGGCCACCTGAACCTTTCTCCCTCTCCCCAGACGTCTTCCTCTGATAGTAGGAATAAAATGGAATCAAATGTTAATTGGAAATTCTCAATATGACTTACTTCTTTTTCTAGATTCTGGAAGTTACAGTCAGTCTGGGGGCCAGCAGAGGTATGTGTGGGGTTTTTTGCTGTTAGCAGTTACTTCTGCAAAATAAAAGGCCATGTAGGATTCCCAGCATGGTGTTTGAATCTGTGGGCATGATACAGTGCTGATGTGGTTTTGGAGCTATGGGTGCAGAAAGCTTACTGCCCTGGGCTTTTATTAATATGTTTATTAGTAATATCTATTAATATTCCTGGAGGGAAGACAATAAGCAGGTTTAAATTTAATGACGTCTTTTAATAGTGAGTGCTTTTGAAATGTCGTGAATATAGAGAAATATTTTTCCTATGACTGCCATAAGTTGTTCACTAAGATTTTGGTCAAAGGTTATACAAGTGTAAATATGATGGGCCATATAGATGTAAAATTTCATTTTTCCATTTTATTTTCCCATCGGAGGGAACTTTTTGTTAAAACCCTCTGGTAACTGTTCATAATCATGAAATTTAAAAGCCAGTTCACAAAACAGCTGCAGGGTTTTTGAGGGTATTTTAATAAGTGAAGCAAAAGTGTTTTTATGGAAGTATGAAACTCATGGCTAATGCTGACTGTGCCAATGAAAATGATAAGGTTCTACGCACATAGCACTGTGTGAGTTTGAGTTTATATCTGAGTATGATGTGAGTTTCAGCACATGGTTCTTCTGTCAGTTCACCGAGTCTTAAAGTGGCAGAATAAAGAGTAAGTATGATCTCAAGTTACTGTGCTTTTTGGTGATGTTATTGTTGAGTAGTCCAACAAATACCAAATTGGTGGTAGTTGATTAAAATAAAATTAACTTTGTAAGAATATACTGAGAAACTTAAAATGCCTTGGTTTCATATGACAAAGTTTTCTGTGATTCTGAAGAATCCATCAGATTACAGTAAGCCAAACTTTCACATACTTAAAATTCACACTTGAAACAGAGCAGATATTAAAATAAACTCCACTACAGTAATCATTAGTTTATTGGTGTGGATCTGATATGCCTACAACTGCAGTACTCAGATTAAACACCTATTTTGGAATGAAAAGAAATTTAAAATAACACCAAAAATACCTTTAGTTTTTAACCCACACAGAGGGCACTGTGAGCACTTACTAAGTGCAGTTTTCTCTTGCAGCTATTCGTCCTATGGGAATCAGAGCAGTCAGAATTATGGGCAAGGACAGGTAAGCTGAGAAAAAATCACATCTTTCAAAGCAGATATTCCTTGAATAAAAATAATGGTTCCTGAGTGACCGTGGCTGGGCTGGGAAGGAGTGTGTGATGTTTGCAATCATGTCTAGCGAAGGAAAACTGTAATTAACTGCTGTGAAAGTTACATTTATTTGAGTACGTTCTTTAATTTACAGGGGTATTCTGGTTATGGGCAGAGTGGAGACAACTCCTCCTATGGACAGAACTATGGAAGCTATCATGGGAACTATGGACAGAATCAAACAGGTTTGGCTAGCTTGTTACATTCATTGGCAGTAATTAAAAGGTGAATATTTACTAAAAGTTTTCTTCCTCAATTTCCAGGTTATGGACAAGATTCCCAGGGATACGATGATGAGTCCGGTTATGAAAATCAGAATCAGAGCTCATACAACCAGCAGTCTTATGGCAGTCAGGGGCAGCAGAAAGGGTCGTCTAGAGGGTAAGGAAGCTGAGATTAACAGTATCTATTTAAAGTGCTGTCTAGTAGTTGTGCATTCTTAGCTAGAGCTGTAACAGATTTCCTGCTATCATTTCTAATAAAAGGACAAACATCTGAAAATCGACATTCTTAAGGCATTTTTAATGCCAGAAGGAGTAGGAGGGAAGGGAAGGGTATTTATATATGTAAGAAGGATGGATGCAGTTGTTTTAAAGTCAAGCTGTGCAAGGAGATAAACTTTAGAAAGTCCTTGGGTAGTGACTACAGTGAAGAATGGGCTTGGTAGAGAGTGTTGTGATTAAGGAAAAGGTAGATCAGGTACCTCGCCAGTCAGCTCTTTTGTATAAACTTACAGTACAGGCAATTCTTAGCTGTTCTTAGATTTGTAGGCTTTTTATCTGACTTAGAATGCCTCTTCGTGGTGAAAGAAGATGAAAGGATTCAGTAATATCATTTAAGAAATATCTTTTTCCAGCTAAGTAGGATTCTCAAAACATCATGGTTTTATGTCCTTATCAAACACTTGAATGTGATATGCATCCTGCACTCTGATTCAGGATTTTACTTGTTAAGTGATGGACTGGAACCAGTTTCAGGAGGATTAATGATACAGCTTTTAAAGCATGTTGGAAAATACAACCCAACGTCCCGTAACAACTTACAAGGCTTCTTCATTACCTAGTTTACAAGCTTCCTGCATACACCCCAAGGCTACTGCTTGCATTTGGGCTTTATTGAGGACCACGTGACCTCTTTAAAATACACTGCTGTGTACTAAATTTCATCCTTGTGTCCAAGGTCCAAGTATTTTTTATATTTTTTTGCAAGCTGGACTTCAGCAAACCCGTGCTTAGTTTCTGTTTTCATAGTTATCATTGCAAAACCATCTTAATATAAACAAGCAAGTTCTTAACCTGTCAGCAGTAGGTGCTGTCACTAGGAATGTCATTTTCTCATCTCTAAAGAAGGCAGGAACATGGTTTTGTTTTGCTTTGCTTTGTTTTCTGAGTGTTTATTAAAGCTGTACAAAGGTACAGGACTAGGGAGTAGTGTAGCTTTAGCTCTGTAGATATCTAGTGGGGAAGAACACAGTAGGGCACATAGATTCTCCAACAAGTTGGTTTTGACCAGGAGAAGGAAAAAAAAGACGTTGGAGGGAAACTTTTCAGTGTATGATTGTTAACAAGTAAGGAGAAACTGAGAAATGAAACGATAGCAACTTTGAAGAGGGTGGCCACAAAATCCTGAGGGAGGGAAGGAAGGAAAAGCAGCAAACAGTGAATGCTCTCAACGATGCTGCCTTCATTGGTGATGGTGCAAAGGCTAAAGTGGAGCTGACTTCTTTTGAAGTGAAGATATTAACAAAAATCTCTACAATCTCTTTGCCACTGGGATTACTTATGTTAAAGCTAGGATCTAGGTGGAACTGGGAGAGAGCAGATTAGGTGGTATTTACACGGATGGGATATTTTTAGATTGGTAGGACTCAATGGACTTCATCTTAAAGTGCTTTGAAAAGCTGGTGGAAGATTTCTGTAGGCTCTTAGATTTTTTTGTTTGTTTTTCTGAGACATTTTAGTTAGCAAGCAAGATTGTCAGACTGGAGAATGGCAAATGTAGTGCCTCATCTTTTGGAAAAGGGTGGAAGCAGGGAGGAGGAGAAGAAGAAAGGGTGACAGAGGTCAGTGATTAATTCCAGCTACTGAAAAAATAACACAGTTAAGCTGCAACTAAGTACCTGGGGAGGGGAAACAAAAGTGTGACTAACAGCCAGTGTTTCCTGGATGCTATTTATTTGTAATAAATCTGGTTTTATTTCTCATAAAACTGTACAGTGTCCTGCTATGAAAGGATGACCTAACTGGAACACTAGTCCTCTTGTATATCTAGATTTACAAAATACTTCTGTTTCTACCTTGGATACTGAAGTAGCCTGGGGAAGTGCGGTGTGGGTGAGATTTCCTTGTGGGCGCTATAAAGTTACTAGTCAGAGAAGATTTACAACTCCCTCTTAGAATGCATAGTTGCATTGAGTTGGAGTATCCTAGATGTGATGTTGGTCAGTGTTGCTGATGAAAGTTGGTGGGATAGTATTTGTAGATGGCACTGAAGTGGGCAGAACTGAGAGTATGTTAGAGAACATCACCAGAGATAGAAAGTTCTTGGCCAAGTGGCAGAATGCCCAGGAAAAGATGGGTTGCAGTTCTTTTTTCCAGATTTTTTTTTTCTTTTTGGAAGGCTACACAAAATAACATGAGCAGCAGGTGTCTTCCCTGTGGTTCTATAGAGAAGGATCTGGTGTTTGGCAGGTCATGGGCTGCCCATCAGCCATTGTCACGCTACTGGGGAGAGGGGAGAAGGCAAGCACTGCACTGGGATAAGTAAAGGGAGTGCTGCTCTTAAGTTGCATTTACAGTGGAAACTCAGGATGTCTTAAGAGTGATGGTAATGTACAGTTTCTGCCTTGCTTTTATTGGAAGCCAGACACATCCCAACAGAGGTGAAACAGAGTATTTTCATACCTGAATGCCAGTAATGACCAGGAGGTAACTGTGACTAGGAAATTTTAGCAATGTCATGAATTTCCAGCCATTATTTTGCTCTCTCTTTAGCTATTAATACAAATTCTGTTTATTTTAAGTGGAAGAGGCTCTTATGAACAAAAGTCAAACTATGGTCAGCACCAAAGCTCTTATGACCAGCAGTCAAGCTATGGACAAAACCAAGACTCTTATGACCAGCAGTCAAGCTCATACGACCAGCAGTCGGGCTATGGCCACCAGGGCTCATACGACCAGCAGTCGGGCTATGGCCACCAGAGCTCATATGACCAAAAGTCAGGCTATAACCAGCACCAAAGCTCATATGGCCATTCTCAGCAGTCCTACCAGTCTCAGAAGGGAAGCTATAGCCACAACAACCAAGGTAAAATTCACAGATTGAATTCAATATTGGCTAATAAAATTGAGCGGAAACACGGTGAAACGGTTGGATTTCCTTCCACAGGCAGTGGATCCAACGAGTAGTTACAGCTGGTTTTCTGTGTTGATACTCTTGGGGAATGTTATATTTGTTAAGTATTTTGAAACATTATGCAGAGATGAAAAACTGTTTGGGCCCCAAAATCGCTGCAGTTGCATTTGTCGGAGGCAGCCCGAGTTCTGCAAATTCTATGTAGAATTTTCTCCCTGAGCTATTTTGAACCTTTCTGCATGAGGGTGACAAGCTTTGATCAGTCATGATGAGCTTTTGCACTTCACATTCCAGCTTTATGCTGTGTAGGTGAATTGTGAGTTAGAAGGAAATGAGAAGTGTAAGATCGACTGTTTTTTCTTAGTGACTTCACACAAGAGGCAAGACCCACACTCTTTATCCTTGTTCTGTCCTCAGTGCTGTCCTTTGCAAACTGGGGAGGGCTATATGGGAGCAGGATGAAAGTGTATTTTAGCCAATATGTGTTTAATATTTGGAAAATGGAGTGTGATTGAAGTACAGAGTGTTTACATTCAGAGATACCTTGTGGCCCTGGAAGTCGAGGGAGATAACTGGAACAAACCCAAACTTTGCTCCATTACTTTGTGGCGTGGATAATATAAGAGAGATTTAGGAGTAGATGCTTTCCAGATGTAAATGACATACTTGGGAGGTGGGGGGGAGAATGTAGAGTGGGAATTTTCACTGCACTGCAGTTTGCAATACAATTTACTCATGTTTTGTTCCTCCAGATGATCGTCGTGAAAAGAGTAGGTATGGAGAAGATAATAGAGGATATGGCGGGTCACAGGGAGGAGGTAGAGGGGGCTATGACATGGATGGAAGAGGTCATATGTCTGGATATAGGTAAGTGATCTCATTCCAGTGCCTGCAGTTCCTTACCCTAGTTTCTTCTTATTTAGCTGGTTTAAATTCTTGTTTACTATATTTTGTTCCTAATGTGGAAACTGGAAGGTTTCTAAAATGAAACCTTTCTGCACTGTACAGAAATGCATTTTGCCTAGGAAAAGCTTTTGGGTTCAGATAGATTGAGACCAGGCATTTGATTGTTAGGTCAGAGCACTGCATTTTAAGTTTACCTGAGTTGTAATACAGAAACTGCCCGAGCCCATCCCTTCAAACAAAGTATTTTTAAAACCTGTAAAAATTTGTTTTCAATGATAAGAAAACCAACAGCTGGAGATTGAGAAAGTTGCATAAAACTCATAGTTAAGGTAGCTAACATTTGAGCAGGGAATTATTTTGACTTCACAGTGACAAATCATCACGCTAGGGTTAGCTAATTATCCTTCTGCTTTCTAAATAATTTAGGACTAATTTAGTAATAACATTACTTGTTCTTGACTGCTTCTTGCAATTGTAATCTTCCATTAAAACACAGTTTTTATTATGGGTTTTGCTGTCAGTCTAAACGCATTTACTTTAGGCAGATTTTAAATGCTAACAACACTGTTACCCCTTCTGCTGTTGCCTTAGGCCCTGTTGCTGTCATGAAAATTCATGCATGGACTTAATTTCGTGCTTGCAGATGATTTCATGCATAGGTCTGAGAGATTGGGACCTTTGCTTTAAATCCTATTGAATTAGGCCAGATGACATTGTTATTTCTTAATAAACTGTCACAATTGGCTGCCCTTTACGTGCCTCTGAAATGGTTTGAGGTGTAGAGTGCTCACTGATGTGAAATAAGAACGTTGAAGCTTTGAAGCTTGTCAACACCACTTACCCTCTAACAGGCTGCACACTTCTAGGTTATTGCTAGAATTCCAGATAAAGAAACCTAATTATACCATGCTGTTTGGTTGAACTGCTCTAATTTAAAAAAAATAATCCGAGTGTGTTAAGACTTGGTTACTTTTAATTTATTTTTAAACTACATTTAAAGTTTACCTGCTCCTAAGGTGGTCCCAAGTTGTACTTCATGGCTTGCTGTTTTGATGATGTGGGTGGGCCCTGTCTCTCCTAATTAGATGTGCTAGCACAATTACAAAAAGCATTATTAACTGTTATAAAGCCCCAGCAAACTGTAACATAAAATATAATATAAACTTAGCTAGCAAAATCATTTCTTAAGCTAATTATCAGTTAAAACTGAAGGTTGTTTTTTTTTTTAAAAGAACAGCTTTTCTGTGTGGATAAGGGTTTTCCATATTTCTATGATAATACCTGGGTTTTTAAAAAATTGTTTATAGCTGAGCCCTTTCCAATATGAGGAATGAATGTGAGCTTCAAAAAACATACTTTTGGTAGATTTTATCACTTTGAAACAAACGTCTGTCTTTGCAAGATAAAGTAAGAGAAATCAATGTCTCTGAAAATAAAGCCTCTTCCCATATTTTTCCAAAATGTAAGAAAAACTTGGTTTGCACATCCATGTAGGTAATAGTGCTTCAGTGGACTTGAGAGGAGTGGAGGTGAATGGAGAAGTGGGAGGAAATACAGCAAAGTGGGAAGGTGTTTATTGGGAAGTCTGTTTAGTGATGGATGCAGCCTTTAATGCAGTTTGCAGGGAAATTCTGAAACTACACTGTCACTATGTTCATTCAGTCTTCTGCTTAACTGTGGTGAAGGGTTCTGCTGCTGACACATGTATTTTACCAAAGTCATGCTCATTAGAAAAGTGCAAAAGGTTAAATTATATAAGAAACTGTATAATCAAGGAGAAGATAACGTCTAATAAGGTAAGAAACCATGTTTAGTCCTATGAAAATGTGGGGTTTCAGGATAGTTTCTGGGTTTGTTTCTTCCCCGTCCCCCCCATAGCAGCTCGTGCAGGAATGCCAAGTCTATCTCCAGTAACTCATTACCATTTTCAGTTTTTTACTTGGATTACATTTTAATGCTTAGCATTAAATTGTGGAACTTCCATAGCCATCAGGAAAGAAACTGTCTAAAAATCTTGTCTGCATAGGTACTTGTGCTGCTGTGATAAGGTAGGCTTTGGTTCTGTAGGTTAGAAAATAATGTGTAAATGGGTTTTAGCAACACCAAAAAAAATTCTTCCTTGACATTGCAAAAAAAATAATTAACAGCTAACTTGAGATCATAGCAAGTGAATCTCTTCTGTGTTAGCTGGTAATAAAAATTTTGTCTCAACTGGCGTTTAAGTGCCAGGAGAACTTGTTGCAGCTTGTAGTTCATCCATAAGAGCATCACCCATCATTGGTGTTCTTACAGCTGTGTTGCCTGGTCTACTCTGTACTGCTGGGCCATCACTGCACCCTTTTTACCAGCATCATTACTGACTTCCTTCTGTCCTGTACTTGTGATACAGGGACTCCAGCTGCAGAGTCAGCTCTCCTGTGAGATTTTTGCGAGTTGTGTTTGCTTGTGTAAATTTGCCCTGTACACGAGACCTCTCAGAGCAGTCTGCAAGTGCAAAAAAATTACTCTGGAATACTTGGGGCATAATCAAATCAGCATTTTGAAATCTTGAGAGCTTTCATTTCTTTGAATGACCTTTATAAAGGTACTTAAGAACATAGCTGGTAAGGTTAAGGTAGGATTATTATTCTGAAAACTAGAATGATTTGAATATGTAGTAATTTTTCAGCACTCATTCTTCTTTTGTGCCTGTGCAAAGTCATGCATCACTGAGAAGAAAATACCTTTGGAAAAATTACCATTCAAGTTCCCAAGCTGATATTATTACTATAGATAACAATCATTTCTTTATGTATCAGATGCTTACTTTTTAATCTTACTAACTTTGGGTTTCAAAATTATCCTTCAGATCTATTTTTAATAGTCTCAAATTGCATCTTTTGGGATTTTAGTAGAATTTTTCCACCCTTTCATTTTGAAGCTTGAAAAATGGATGATCCCACTGATTTGTATTTTGGCTAAGAAGCAAAATCTTTTCTTTTTTGAAACCCATGGTAGCAAAGTCTCATCTTTGAGCTCTTTTGGTTAGAAAGCAGGTACACCAAGTCTGGAAAATGCAGAGCTTTACTGTTAAGTGAAAATAAGGAATTAATGGCTTATTGTGGTTGTGGAACCGAACTGTTTTAGCTAAGCATGTAGGTGGGAAATGCAGTAGCAATACAAAGCAGGTTTGTTTTCATTCATCTTGGGAAAGCCATTCAGGCAGCCGAGTAGCCATAGCTGGGAGTGGGGATTAAGTGGGAGAAGCTTTGCCTTATGCAGTCCGTGTTGGTGGAACTGCATGGGTGCAGTTTAGAGAAGGATTTACCATTGCGTTAGGATTTGTCATAGAAATCCTAGCTTTGTTCAGCACTGATTTTTATTTCCCCCCTTCTTGTGCAGAGTTGATGGTGCTGTGTACTATAAACAGAAGTTACCTGTCCAGCTTCATTGCTGTATTAACTATTATGACTGGAAATTAGCTTATTGTGATATAAAGAAGCTTAGTGCAAATGTTTTTACAACAGTATGGTTTGTGTTGAGAATTAATATTTTGACTTGTAATGTATATGCTTGAGCCTTGTATACACTTTGGAAAAACATGAACAGAGGCAATAAATATAGGCAGCAAAAAACCTCAAGCCATCTGTCAGTGACTTTATTGGTGCACTGAGCATTCCTTTCTTGGTTGTAAAAATACATTCTTATGTGTAGCTCCCACACGCTTGGTGAGACATAGGTGTGTGTTGGAGGCTGGAATTTGGTTCCTGAATTCTTAGTGCTGCCTCTGCCAATGTCTGATCAGTTTTTTTGAAGTATATTTCTTCTGCCTGTGATGTTCAGCTCTCCATGTAGCTGTGCCTTTAATTTAAATAATTATTCCCAGCTGAAGTAAGCAATGTTCAGATGAACTCCACTTACACTCCAGTAGGTGAGTTTTAAATATATGACTGAGTATAGGGAGAAAAGAACACAGCAGCAGGTTTTTGTCCCTATGAATGGTGCCACGTACACATCCTGGCTGCTTGCAGTTGAGTCTCTTGTTTTATTATCTTTGCTGGTGGCATTGCTGAATTTTAGCTGCCTGTTCATTATTCTAATATAGGATATATAACTCCAGACTCCATCTGGTCCCCCATTCATCTGGTCTGTGTGCAAGACCGGTAAAGCAATGGACTGTGGAACACTGCAGTTATATTTTCCACAGGTTCTCTGATAATACTGAGGGAAATAATTCAGTTCCAGAGACTGAGACTTGAATTTTGGGTCTTAGTGAAGAGTAGATCTGAGACTATGGCATCAGCTGCTTGCAGCCAGTTTCTGTGTTTGACTTTGCTTGCTGCAGCATATCCACGTGCCTCCTGAGGATCTTAGGTAGCTTTGCCCAGCAGTCTCAGGAAGGTAACACACTGCAGCTTTATAAATTGCATATGATATGAGAATTAAAAATGGTGGAAAGCATGAATCTGTCATCAAAGGGATCTGTCACTGAACTGATGGAGATTTTGGTTGGGTTGGTCATGTGAGGCAAAGCACAAGTTAACATGCTGAAGCATACTTGGGCAAAAATGTATTTCTACAGATGTTAATTAAAATCTAATTCACAATTGTGGATTGCACTTGTTAGTGCGGGGTGCAGCATTGCTGTATCACAAAGTTAGAAATTAGATGTTTGACTGACTTCTTTTGCATTTTATGTGTCCAGCCCTGTCACTTCTCTCAATCATGGTGCACATATTTTTACCCCAGCATCTTGGCAAAATCCTCGTTTCCTGTAAAATCCTGGCTGTGTTGTTCACAAACTTTCTGTATGTTCTTAGATTGTTGGGTTTTTCTGATTTATGTCTCTGCTGCTGTATACTTTCAAATCAGCAAACAAACATGGTCTGCATAATGCTGTCCTGATGAATTGGGACCATAATCTATGGTTGGGAAACTGATAATATTTCCATGGTTGATGTATTCACTCTTGTTATTTCTGAGTTAAAATCCTAGAAGAGCAGGCATCCTACTGAAAATTGTTGTGTCATAATGAAGTTGGTTTTTAGCTGCAGTGAAATGGAGGTGGCAGAAAGGTATTTACAGTCAATTTTATGATCATCATTGTGTTTTTATCATGGGTCCTTGAACACAGCCAGCATCGAATAAAGACCAATTCTGATGTTGCATATAAAATTTGTTCATTTTACTACTTCAATGAGCAAAATTAATTACTTGTGAGTAACTGGCACTGACATTCAGCATTCAGATTTTTTCTGTGGAGAAGCAACTTAAAATCTGCAGCAAAAATTTATTCTAAGACGAGTCCAATAAAAGTGTTAGTCTGTTATAGCAAACATCTAATACTGCTTACATGCACTGTCACAGAATGCCAGTCACCCTTCAAAGAACGTCTCTAAATCTAGTTTTGGGAATACCTGTTGAAACCATATTGCTCTTTTGTCCCTCGCTTTGGACAGATCCTATCTCATAAATGTTAAGTAAGCAGCACCTCCCGTTCGTGACTTTGCATTTGCTGTAACAGAAGACAGACACACAGAGTGCCAGAGAAGCTGCCCCCTAATTGTATTTCCTTGCTGGGGTGCTTGTGTCCCATGTTTGGACTCTGATGTGTTGGTAGATATGTTGAATTAAAACCTGGAGTTACTTCTAGTTGTAAAGCACATTGGTGACGAGACTACTCGAACTGGCACAATGGTCCCAGGGTCTGGAGCTGGCTCTGTGATCAGGGGTTGAACTTACACTGGCTTTATCTCAGCTGCTGGGTGTGAAAGCTATCAGAATTAGGTGAACCTACCTAATTTTCAGGTGGCAGCTGTGTTCCCCATGCGAAGGAGAGCAAGCAGGCAGGTATACATGGCAGCATGAGACACTTGGTTATTGACTTTCTAAAAATTCCAGTGGTTTTATTTTTCCTGAAGGCTTTGAATATTGATGACATTGTGTTCATAACATGGATGCAATTACAAATGCTGTTGTGAAAGATCCTACCAGTACGAACATTTACATTGCAAAGAGTGAGGGTTTATTTTCATGCACATAATTGGAGGCGTAACACCCTGTTTAAAATCCCCTCTAACCTTTGAAAGTTGATGTGTGTAATCTCTTAACTTGGTCTACATTTTGTGCCACAGGTTTCAGAATGAATGAAATAAAACTTCACGGCCTCTGCTTTTGAAGCTCACATACACACACACCTTCTCTGTAATGACAAGTGCAGTACAGTAGGTCCCCACAGACCCTTTCTCAGAGAATGGCTGATACTGCTAATTTGTCCCCCATATATAAATGCATAATAACGGAGGTTAATTAACTGAAGCTCCTCTTACTTCTAGCAAAGTAGTAAAGCACTAATTACTCCAAAGTAGCAATTACATCTACAATTAAAACCCGTTAACCTTCACGGAAATAATGTTTCTGTTTTAAACCCCTGTTTTTAATAGCAGTCATTTTGGCTTGTGGGATGGGAGAAAGTATTGAAACAATGCCACGTGTATGGGTTAGTTTAAAATATTCTTCAGGGCTTCTCTCCTCCCGTGCAGCACCCTGTGAGATTATTCACTTTCATGTAATTGAATCTTTGCACATGAATGAGTAGTGAGGAGAACGTAGAGATGGTGCTTTAGCTGCCAGACAGTAACTCTCAACTTGTGATCAGTTAACTGTAGATTGAGCCTTGGGCTCAGCACATAGAGACTTAAGGAAGAAATCATTTCTTCAATTTTTCCTCTGCAGTGGTGGTGACCGTGGTGGCTTCAAAAATTATGGTGGTAAGTGCCGAGTATCCAAAAATGTTTCAGTGGAAATTCTTTATAAATCTAAAAGCCACCAATATCTTGTTACTATCTAGTAGAAGCATTATAGCATTTTGGTGAGGCTGGTGTGTTCATGAGTTTTAATAGCCAAACTTTTAGCAATAAACTGGATTTCTACTTTGTCAAATTGCATGAAAGAATTTGTGGAGACAGTGACGTTCACCGGATTTATTTTCTTTTTTTCATTTTCTTTCTTTAATTTTTGTTACAAATGCTTCTTAGAAAGGTACTAGAGGTTAAAAAAAAAAAGTGGTAAACTGCTTGGTGATCTGACAACCAGCAAGACAACACCAGCACAGCATCAGTGTGGCAACTGCCACATGCTGAAAGTTAAAGAACACGTTAACGTCCTACAGACACCTTCTGTTGAACGTTTTAAACTAGATATTCTCTAAGTCTCTGGTTAATGTTTTAGATGTTAGATGCATTACATACATACTTTGAATATTTTCTTGTCTCTAAGAAACTCACTTGAAAATGTTTTGCTAAAAATAGTCTTTTTCTTTTTTTTTTTCTTTTCTTTTTTTTTTTTTTTAACCCGTTTCATAGGTCAGAGGGATTATGGACCGAGATCAGATGCTGGTAAGAAAACAAGCAGTGGGTGGGAATAGATTGTAGCTCTTAGGTCATTGCTTTTAAAATGTATGTCTAGAAAGATGGATGTGGCTGCAATTCCCATGGCTGAAGAGAAATTTAGCTAAAGCTTCTCTTCCTTGAAAGAAACTTATTTATTAAAGTGCACGTGAATTTTTGATGTCTTTTCATGCAGCAAGTAAGAATTTGCTGATGAACTTTGAATCTATTTGAGCCAAGCAGCTGCTTTCACTGCCACAACGCTTCCACAAACTTGTGTTATTTAAAACATGCCCTGCTTTGATGGGTTTGGGTGTCCTGGCTGCACAGATGAGTTGAGTGGTGGCAGACAGCTGGTCAGCTGTTGGCTGTGTTTGGTCTCTGATGTGCTGCAGCATCTGAGGGTGCTGTCCATGCGTTTTTGAAGTTGATGGTGTTAACATCAAAATTACGCTCTCTGCTCATCTTTTATTTCATGCAATGCCTGTAGAATTTAAGGACCTGAGCTTAAAATGTTGCTTCTGTTGCTACCACAAAAATGCATGATAAATGTAGCTTATTTTTTCATAGATTCAGAGTCTGACAACTCTGATAACAACACTATCTTCGTGCAAGGACTTGGGGAGGATGTTTCAACAGATCAAGTGGCAGACTATTTCAAACAAATTGGTATTATAAAGGTATGTGAAATGAGAAATGATTGGTAAGAAGGAAGAGAACTTGTGGAGCTAGTGTATTGCAAATGTACTGGTATCACTCAAGGCAGATGCTTGCTCTGGCTTCCCAGCAGTTGTAGATAATATTTTTATCTGGGTTCTGAGATGACAGCTCATTTGTAAGCTGGCAGCGATAGCAGCTTTTTTCTAGTGACATTTAGATTGCTTTGTATCTCTTCTTTAGTCTTTATAGCCTTTAACACTGACACCCTATCCACTGTGCTACCACACTTCAGTAAGTACGCTTCTGTGTTCTGTGGCTGTTTCTTCTGTTTCTGCAATTCTAAACTAGGGCTTTCTGCACTTGACCTCAATTTTTGTGAAAACTGGGCCCATCATTACTTGATGAAGAACAGGTAGTCAGTATCCTTCAGTCAGAAGCATCTATTTCTGCAGGCTAGCTCCAAGAGAATCTTCTTTCTAACAATACTGAGCTGTTACTTTTATGCTGTGAACTGGCTTTACCATTGTTTCTTCAATGCCAAATGTACAACCTTTCCTTTCAGACCAACAAAAAGACTGGCAAACCCATGATAAATCTTTATACAGATAAGGATACTGGCAAACCAAAGGGAGAAGCAACGGTATCTTTTGATGACCCTCCTTCTGCTAAAGCAGCAATTGACTGGTTTGATGGTGGGTGAGAGCACCTGTTCTTTTTGCTATTTATGAATGTAACAAGCAGTGGAAGAAGCAAATCAATAACTATTTCATTGTATTTTGTGTGTGCTGCCTTTCTCTCTCATTCCGTGGAAGAGCAGCTAGTGATTAGGACCAAAAATGTGTAATGAAACTGTTAGGGTTTGCTGCTGTACCTCAGTTGTCCCTGCACAAAGAACGAGAGATGGTGCTCATGTTGCTCAGGAGAGCAGAACTTCTTGTTCAGAGCAGTTGAGCTGTAATGTGGAGCTTCTGGAGGGATTTCCTCCAGTGTAAGTACTGATATTATTAATGTGGTGGTAGCATTTTTTGGTTTTGGCAATGGTTATGGCAACCTCATGCCAAGTGCTTTGTATACATGCAGTGGAGAACACGTTTGGGTTTTTTGTTAAATTAAAGGTTCGGTGGAGGAAGAGAGCAGATCCCAGAACTACATTGATATAAAACTTCAGACTTGATTCAGGAAATCTCTTTTGTAGCAGTAAACTCGAGGGGGGTGGGAGAAGTGCCTGCTCCTGTGACTTTGTGTTCACAGAATTTTAATATTGGGCAGAAACAGAAGTACACACTATTTCTGGGGTGAAATGATAGCATGCAAGAAATCTGCTATTTTTGGTTTATATTTTGCTAATAAAATGCAAGTTGACTTTTGTTGAGGAGAGTAAAATAAATCTGGCTGTATTAGGCACAGATGCAATCATGTTTGTTCCTTGGCAAACCTTATATCTATGAAGAACTGAGACTGTATTTTAGAAGTTCGTGTCTTTCCCGTACTTGGAAGTATTTAATTTTTGTGCCAACTCTCGAGTTGTACAAAAGCCTTTTTGCCTGGCTTGAGGGAAGAACAGAGTTTTAACATCCAAACTGCTTACCCATGATCGCATCTGTGGGTTGGTGGAGAACCTAGCAAGTAACTCGGTGTTTGGCATCTGACATTTGGGCCAGTGCTTTCAAAAATAAGAGATCTACTGCAACCTCCCTGTGTCTTAAGAGCTTTCTATTCAGATTGCATGTACAAATCACTGCTGTTCCTCTGAACCTGCTGCTGTAGTGATCTTCTCTCACCTTCTCTCTTTCCACAGGAAAAGAATTCAATGGCAATGTTATCAAAGTTACTTTTGCAACTAGAAGACCTGAGTTCATGAGAGGAGGTGGAGGTGGCGGACGTCGAGGTGGGACTAAAATCTGTAGAACCCTTGGTTTTGTGTAGCTGAATGCTTTTTAACTATTACTGGCTTATAAAAGAGAAGTTGACTGTGAGGCAGTGATTCATCAAAGTATGTGGGCCCTTGGGATTCTGCCATGAAAGGGAGTAATAAGGATTGAACCAAGTCAAGTAAACTGAGATCTGCAATCTCTTTGCACAGCACAGTTTGTGCTTTCCTTTGAACAGGGAAGTCTCCAGATCATGTCTCAGCACTGCTTTCAAAGAGGTAATGTAACAATGGTGTTGAGGCTGCACAGGTTCCACATGTATAGGTGTGAATTCCCAGTGAGTATTTGCTTATTACAGCAAAGCCTGAGAGACTCTAACGTTTCCAGATGGTGCTAAGCAGGGTAAATTATTCAACTGCCACTGATTTAGAGCAGCAGTTGGATCTCTGACTCCTGTAATTAAATAGATGTTTATCTCCCTGATTCTCTGCATCATACAGTTTTGTCAGTAGTCCACTGGATATTAATTACCATTTTGCAGGAGGAGTGCTTTGTGCTATGGCTGTCAACAAATTCAAGTTCTTAGGCAGTTTTTTAGGCTGATAAAAAATTAATTCTTCAAGAACTTCAATTGGTATAAAAGTTCTTACTCTTTTTGATGCAGAAAGCAAGAACTATGTAGTCCCTGTGCTTGTGTCAGATGTATCCTGGCATTAATCCAGACAGGTTTTTTCTGTTAAATTTTTGTTCTGTGTCTAACTTTGGCCATATGTGATTGGTACTGTGCATTGTTAAATCTTTATGAAATTTGATTAATGCACGTAGTGGGTTTATATTTACCCACTGGCAATTCAAAGGGATCAAGCTTCCTTTTACTGCTGAAAAAGAACTTATAAAAAATATGTGATAGAGCAGATTTTTCTGGCCACCACGTGCTGTCCTTTTATTTTTTCCCCATCTGCCTAAGTCATAAATCTGTCAGTATGAATGCATGTATTTCATCTGTGCAGAACTTCAGGACATCAAATGCTGTTGAGATTTGGTGGTGGCTGAAACTTCTGTTGTCACTTGCCCAAGTCTTCTGGCCATTTTGTATCTAGTAGTAGGTCAGCTAGTAGATGCTGAATTCTGTGGGGGCACAGTTTTTTGTCACTGGCACTACCTGCTGCTTTCAGAGTTCCTAACGTGGTTTCAGAGGTGTTTACGTTAAACATTCTTTATTCCACCTGAAAAGTCTGTCACGTAGGTTCTGAAGCCAGTGACAGTCATTAGTAAATGTTTCTCATGTATAGGTCATAGACATTTCCCCTCCTTTATTCTGACTATAATTTTGTCTACAGGTTCACGAGGTGGATATGGAAGAGGTGGGGGCTTCCAGGGTAGAAGTGGGGAACCCAAAAATGGTGATTGGGTTTGTCCTAACCCGTAAGTGTCATTTTAATTGGGCAGTGGTGTTTCATGTTTCTGACTTTCTCAGTAGCTCAGTCTGGGGAATTCTTGTCTTTTCTAGGGGCTGTGGTAATATGAACTTCGCTCGCAGGAATTCCTGCAACCAGTGTGGTGAGCCTAGACCAGAAGATTCACGTCCGTCAGGAGGTGTGTGCAAGCAACTGCATCTCTTCTGGAGAGTTTGAAGTGTTAATGACACCTGCAGCTTTTTGAAAAATCCCACTGATGTGTCTGTTTGCATTTTTTTCCAGATTTTCGTGGGAGAGGTGGCTATGGAGGAGAACGAGGGTATCGAGGGCGTGGTGGCAGAGGCGGTGATCGGGGAGGTGGCTACAGTGGTAAAATGGGAGGAAGGTAAGCAGTGTCCCTGCCCTTGCTTGGCTGTAGAGCATGCAGGGTGTGGAATTGGTGGGGATTGTGGGAAAAGAGTGTGGTTTATGTGTGCACACACAACTGTGCTGTGGGAATACTGACTACAGATCAGAGCCTCGGGAGAAGATCAGTCAGTTTGCCTGCTGAGTGGGTTTGGTAAGCATTTTTGGATAAGGCTACCTAAAAATAGAGGAATGCACTGGAGTCAACACAGAGATGTTTGACTGAAGGAACTGTTTGTTATTTACTTAAGGGATTCCTTACAACTTTTTTATTTCCCTTTCAGAAATGATTTCAGAAATGATCAACGCAACAGACCATACTGAAGACCACTGTGAATGTTTTGTTTGTCTTCTTGATGCGTTTGGTAGTGAAATTGCCAGAGTTTTGCCTGCCGCTTCACCCATGGCCTCTTTGGATAGTGGAATTGAGTGAAACTAGATTTTCATTTTGGTGGGAGGGACTGGGGCGATTCGGGAGGATTTTTTTTAAGTAAGACATTGAAATTTAATTTTGATTTCGACATTCTCCTCTTCCCCCCCC
>VZRW01008257.1:101132-115357 GCA_013398125.1 Aegotheles bennettii | reverse complement strand
ATAGGTGTGTGCCCATGCCATAGGTGTGTGCCCCTGCATGCTACAGGTGTGCCCATGCTATAGGTGTGTGCCCATGCCATAGGTGTGTGCCCCTGCATGCTACAGGTGTGCCCATGCCATAGGTGTGTGCCCATGCCATAGGTGTGCCCATGCCATAGGTGTGCCCATGCCATAAGTGTGTGCCAATGCTATAGGTGTGCCCATGCCATAGGTGTGTGCCCCTGCATGCCATAGGTGTGTGCCCATGCTATAGGTGTGCCCATGCTATAGGTGTGTGCCCCTGCATGCTATAGCTGTGCCCAAGCCATAGGTACGGTCACACCACAGGTGTGTGTCCGTCAGTGCCTGATGGACATCTGCAAACCCCCTTCCATACAGCTCCAGCAGTAGAAGTCCTACAGTAGGAATCCTTCCCATCTCCTGGTATATCAGGGTGGGACACAAGCCAGCCTTTCCCCTGCCCTGCCTCTCACCGGGGCTGTCCCTGGATCTCGCGTTTGTCCCCGTGTCATTGTCACACCGTGCCACCATCCGTTGCTGTTTGGTTTGGGAGGACGAGGTATGAGATTTGGCTGGTGAGCAAAGGTTCCCATTGGGGATTTTGCCTTGTTTAGGCTTTGGTCCAGCATACGTTTGCACAGATGCTTGGTTTGGAAACCCCAGCAAGTCCTGGTGGACTGACTGGGATTTTTTTACACGCATGAGAAGTGCACATAAGTGCTTGGAGGCTTGATTTAATGTGCAGGCTTCTTGTGCTGGGAGATGCTGTCCCAGAGAGGTGGTTTAGATGTTTGCTTGTCCTCAGCCCAGCCCTTTACGTCACCTGGAGAAAAATAAATCTGCAAAGTTCTTGATGCTCAGAAAACTGATAATTTAAAATCCACTTTAAAAAGCAAACCAGCTCACTGGGGGCGAGAGCTTTAAAAGGACAGATCTGCCTTTTGATTCCTTACTGAGAGCTTTTCCCTTGGAGCCTCGGAGCAGGACCTAGGATCGTGGCAGAGCCCAGGTGCTGCATAGATGACTTTCCTATCTCCCTGCCTCAGTTTCCCCAGTGCGATGGGACAATATGTACAGTGGGAATGTGTAGAGACTGGGGTAAGGAAGCTTGTCTAAATAAACTGAGCACTTTTGCTTTTAAGAGGGAGCTGAAATTCACACACATTGAATAGTTCGAGTTGCTTGTGGCTCTCCGAGCACTGCCAGGCTTTGCTTCTAAAGCTTTTTTTTATTGCTTTTGAAGTAGCCAAAGTAAGCAACAATGGGCTGTGTAAACTTAGATGCAGAAGTCTGAGAAAACATCCAGTTGGGTTATTTTCTTGTGCTCTTGATTTCACTGCATTTGTATCAATTGCAGCTCCAAAGAAAAAGGAAAACAAGAGGGAAACTTTGGAAATTTAATTTGAAACATTTGTGTGTTAAATCATCTTATTATCTGCAGGCTCCAGACAGGAGACCGTCCCATGCTAGAGAGCACGGCGTTTGGCAGAGCTGGTTTCTGGCCATGCTGTGCTCAGGACAGCAGTTGGGTGTGTGTTGATGCCCGAGCCTCCCCGATCCCAGGGGAATTGTGTAAAATTCATGGCACGTGAGACCTCACTCTGTGTTAGGAGTGAAGAGCGTGGCCGAGAGCTGGTGATGCCAAGGACAAAGGACAATAAAGTCCCTGTAGTGATTTGCATGAGAAGCTACAGGTCCATTGGGATGGGAAGAAGAAATTGGTTGAAAATCTGAGCAAAGCAGGGAATGGGAACGGAGAGTGAGACGAAGGGACCGAGACTTTCTCATTGCAGATTTATTTCTTTTCTTTACTTTTTTGTTTTTCTTCCACTCTGCCCTTCCTCTCCCTCTCTCCTGGTGGCATGTGGCCTCTGACATTTCCCCCTTGGAAACCCAGGGCCTCGGCTCTGAGCTGTGTTTGTGCTGAGAAATGTCACGGTGTCGGGATGAGCTCCTTCACGGAAGGGGCAGCCAGTTGGGATGCTGGATGCTGAGTGCAGCCTGGCCAGAGAGAGGGTCTCTGGGTATCACTCAGCACGTGCTGGGGCTTGGGGCTCAGCTGAGCCCCCCACATTTTCCCTCTGGTTGAAAGAAGAGGAAGAAAACATTCTTCCTGGGAAAAATTCCTGCTGGGCAATGCAGGGAGTGGGGGAGAGGAGGTGGAATTACTCAGGTGGCATCACCCCGAGGAGAGGCTGTAAAGCCCATGAGATCATGGCTCCGAGTCACTGCTGGTAGCGGGGATGTGGGGATGCCCCGGTGTGAGTAACAGCCCCGTGAGTCACCGTGGCACGAACAGCCCCGCTTTCTTCCCAAACAATCCCCACTTGTTATGGCAAACAGCTCCCCATCCCGACCGAGGGCCAAGACGAAGCATCTCGCTTCCTTTCTCTCCTCAGACATGAATGCACCACCCGTCTGCGTGACCCAACTGGTTTGTCAGCTGCTCTGGTATTCGCAAGGGAAGGTTTGGCCAAGCACGGGGTTTTCCCCAGTTCTCCCCAGAGCGCTTTGGGTCCCGTTTGGGCAGCTCGGGTGCTGCTGGAGCTGTGCTGGGTAGTGCAGTCCCATGGCTCTCTGGGGCCTGGGGTGCCGGGGCAAAGCCTCGAGCTGCTTTCAAAGCAGGGATGAATTGCAGTAATTGCTGCTGAGATATTCCTGTATCCCACACGTGCTCCAGCAGAGCGAGCTGCCAGCCCTGCAGGCAGGCAACACCAAGCCTGGTGCATTTCATGGGGTTTGTTTCGTAGAATCATCAAGGTTGGAAGAGACCTTCAAGCTCATCCAGTCCAACCCCTACCTACATCCCCACTCACCCACAGCACCCAGCACCACATCCAGACACAACTTGAACACCCCCAGGGATGGTGACTCCACCACCTCCCTGGGCAGCCCATTCCAATATCTAATCATCCTTACAGGGAAAAAATTTTTCCTAATGTCCAATCTGAATCTCCCCTGCTGCAATTTCCTTTCAAGTTCTTGTTATTTCCTTTCAATTTATTGTCCCTGTCCCGTAGCATCCCTCCATGTCCAGGCAGACGGGGAGGCTGGGAGTTAGCTCCAGTTCAGCATCCCAAAGGTCTGGGTTGCTGAAACCAGGAGGGGTTTTCATTAAACCTGCAGCCCTGCCCTGCTGCCACTGCATCTCAGCTCCTGGAGATCAAGTGTGCAAATTAAAGGAGATTAAAAGAGCTGGGCAGAGGGTTTTCCCAGCTCCACATCTCCAATGGTGAGTAGATAATTTGCTGCTAAAGTAGATTTTCAGGTGGGGTAGGTGGGAGAGGAGATTCCTCCAGGACAGGATTAAGCACAGCAGGGGAGCAGCACGGCAGTGGAGTTTTAATTAACCTCTGATATTAACGTACAGAATTAGCTGATGTTCCTGATGTCTTTTCAGCGGGAGGACAACCAAGCCCTGTACTTGCTAATCTCCCTTCTTGTGTGTCTAAATATATAATATTTATATAGATACTTATACACACACTTAAACAAAAGAGACAGAAGGTCTCTGCCGATGGGTTTGTGACTGCAGGCAGGAATGTGGCTTGGGAGAGGGGAAAGGAATGAATGTTTTTAACTCCTTGACATCTTCTGAAGACAGAGCTCCGGCAGGCAGCGACCCGGTGAGCTGCTGCTCCTTCTGTGGCCGTGCCAAAACGTGCTCAGGGTCATCTCGCCTTGGGGCTGTGCTGGAGGGGGGGGAAACTGAGGCTCCAAAGCCAGGGCTGTGGCTTCTCAGCGGTGAAACGATGTGGGGTGGAGCCTGGGGCTGCTGGGCACTGGGGCTGAGGGCCCACCTGGGCTGGCTCACCAGGCTGCTTTTGTCTCCTGGTTAAAAACAAGAAGACCTCAGAGATGCAGCTTGTGGCTGGCATCCTCTGCCACTGTGGCACAAAGTGCCTGCTCACCCTTCGGCAGAACGGGATCGCTTCCCTCTGCTGCCAGGGCATGGAGGGGGGAGATGGGGCTTCTCTCCAGGTGAAGCAGAAGGGACCATGGTCAATAGGAGCCAAACGTGAGGCTTCTCTGATGCTTAACTGGTGGAAATGTGCCAGAAGCTGAGTGTCTGGAGGGGAGGGCAGGCAGGACCGAAGCCTGCTGTCTCTGCACTCTTGTTATCCCCGTTTCCAGGGAGGGAGGGCTAATTGTATTTGCTGTTGGCTGTCTTCCATCTGGGATGCCTGTGGTCGAGGGCAAGGTGTTTCCTTGGCTTTAGCTCACAGCAGAGATGGTTTCCAGGGTTGTGACCAGAGCCCTGAGACGGGAAGAACCCCTTCATCTCCCCCAAACCATCCCTCCCGCTGCCCCCACTGCAGCCCCAAAGGCTTTTCTGCCCCGGTGCTGGCTCCTGGGTAGCCAGACATTTCCTTTCCTCCTTCCCTCGTGTGGAGGGGAAGCTGGGCACATTTCACATTAATCCTCAGCTCTTGGTTTCCTGCTGTTTTTCTTTTCCCATTGTATGGAAAAGAGCATTTCCCCATCTGGGGCAGGAGGGAGGGGGGTTTCCCAGCACAGCCAGGCTTTGCATTGCAGCCTCTGGAGAGCTTTAACAGGCTGGTGCCAACTTCCACCCAGTCCTACCAGAGCCTGGCTGCTCTCTGGGGGCTTTCAGGGCTGAGATGGTCTTGAGCATGGATTTGGACACAGGACACCATGGCACAGGGCTCTTGGGTTCCCCTGTCACCCTGAAAAGCAGCTGATCCAGTGGACTTCATATACTCTGCTGTCTGATAAATCCCTGACACAGCAGAGGATCAGCACATCCTTCTCCTGTAGCTCTGTGTTTCCAGGTCTAACATCACCTGGAGCTCATCATAACTGAGTCTAGAAAATGTCATCAAATTTCTCCTGGTGGTTTTGCAGCCCGAGATCTGGGGCCTGTGTGAGAGAACTTCAACATGACACAGGTCAGAAACTACAGGGAAGGTGCTACTTTGGTTGGACTTCCAAAGCTCAAGGAGATCTGGGCAGGAATAATAGTGGGAGGTGTCCCTGTCCGTGGTGGGGGCGGGATTGGATCTAGATGATCTTCAAGGTCGCTTCCAACCCAAACCATTCTATGATTCTATAATGATATAATAAGTGGCTTGTGTACATTTTGGTGCCATGCAGGAGCAGCTGCTGTGGTAGCTGTTGCTTTTTTCCTGTGCACCCTGACTTCTCCAGATGGGATTTCAAGCGTTCGTGAGATCCTGGTGGGAAAAAACATTTTCAGGCTGTGAGAATGGGAGTGTGTTAGGTTACAGAAGAAGAAACAGCTTACAGTTGTTATGTTTGAGATGCTAAGTGAAAGGGAAATTGCAGCAGGAAAGGCTCAGACTGTGCCATGCTTTGAGACCTGGGACCTTCTGTCTGGGTGCTTTGTAGCTCGCATTTGTCTGCGGTGATGTCAGTGCTGGGGATTAGCACCTCGCATCCATATATGTAGCTGGCCATGTTCTAATTCTGGAGGAGAACATTACAAACCCACAACAACTGAGAAAGATGGCCAGATACCTTCTCCTCTCCAGACTGCTCTGTCAGGGCTACCAAACCTTCCTGCCACCCGGCTGTGGGAGGCTCCCCCATCCCTGTATCCTCCTCTGCCTGAGCACCCTGAGTTGCCACTGTGATACCCACACAAAGGGGGGAGTTATCCCTGTGTGGGTGGGGAGAGGGCACTGCCGGGCAGTACAGTACATCCCCGGGCAGAGGGGTTGTGCCTTCACTTGGAGGACAAGCTCCATGGTTGGAGATGAGGTGTGGGAAGGGGGCAGGGAGGAAGCTGCCTGCCCT
Organism: Aegotheles bennettii; assembly: GCA_013398125.1. NCBI lineage: Eukaryota > Metazoa > Chordata > Aves > Caprimulgiformes > Aegothelidae > Aegotheles > Aegotheles bennettii. The sequence goes on along the minus strand of VZRW01008257.1, from coordinate 109,579 downwards.
GCCCATGGGTGGGCAGTGGGTGCAGAGTGGGACCTGTTCAGGGGTGATGGATGTGAAGATGATTCTTAACTGCAAGCAGAGCGTTTGGGCAGGAGGAGGAGAGGGGAGAGGCCCCGGTGCACCCTGGGGCTGCCAGATCCAGAGACCATTCCTGCTCCCTGCCAGGCGCCTGGCAGAGTGCTCGGTGCTGCCCTCGCCCAGCGGGGATGCTCTGGCAGGGTGGGGAATTGAATCACCCGCTGGAGGTGGGTGGTCAGGGGTAGCACTGAGTGCAGGTTAACACCAACCCCCTTCATCTCCCTGCCCTGAGATGGCTTTAAAAACCCATTTTTTTTCTAGCAGGCAGTAGCCGGCCAGTCCATAGCATTCCTGCTGCATCTCCTCTGGGATGCAGGAAACGAAGTAGCCACTTTCTCCTTTTTATTCCTCATTGCTTTAACTCCGATTCCCTTGCACTCACAGGATGCTGGGCGGCTTGTTTGTCTCCTGCAGACATCCCCAGCGGCGGGGAGGCGGGTGTGGAGCATTCCTGCCACCGTGGCTGTTAACTCCTCCAGGAGCTGGAGGCACGGGCTGGGCAGAGGGAAGCCGTTTATTTTCTTTAACGTGCGATTGATGTGTTGGAGCAAGTTCAGAGCGACAATCTCTGTCCGTGTAAACGGCTGATAAGGAGAAGAATGGTTTGGCAGAGGGGATTGCCTCGGAGTATCTCTGCTTTGTGGCAGCACATCCTGCGTGGGGATGGGGGGAGGCTGCAGCCTGACCCCATCTCACCCCACCCTACTCGTGTCCGCAGCACTTCAGCCTTTATTTTAATCATTGCCTTGATTCATCCGAGGTGATTAGAGGGGGTTTGGTAGCCTCTGGCCAGGGATGACAGGGCAGTAGGGTTTTTGATCTGGCGATAACAATGTTTCCTCCTACGCCTCCATCATGTTGTGGCCAAAACCCATCAAAAATGATGGGCTTCGGCAAAGTTTTCCCAAGTCCCATGCTGCAAACACACAGATCTGGCTTGGCACCCGCAGGAGGGGCAGCTGCTGGGGGAAAAAAAAATCCCTGGGCATTTCTGCACAGCCCTGGGTTTGCAGCACTGTTTCCCATCGCATCTCCCCCCAAGCCAACACGTGCAAACCCCTGCCCGTGCTCTGAGCTGTGCCTCTCCCGTGTCTCCTCCTGCAGCTCTTCCTGGAGAAATACGGCTACTTCGGGGAGCGGGGACCCGGCACGCACAGCCCCGCCGAGTTCACGGAGGCGCTGAGGTAGGAGCTGTTGATTTAAAGCTGCAGCAAAAATGCAGCAACTCCGGCTGCGTGGGAGCTGCCGGTGCTCGGGGGCTTTTTGCAGCCTCTTGCATGGTCCGATGATAAAGCACAACCGGTCCTTTCTGGGAACACCAGTCCGTCCCCAGCTCCCGCGGCCGGGTGCTGGCTGCTGGCAGCCCTGTGCCTCGCTGCGCTGCTTTATTTGCCTTTTATGGCCCAGTGCTCCCCTTACAATAATATCTGTGATGAGGCCGAGGCTGGGGACGGCTGGGAGATGGCGGGGCCAAGCTGACAGCCCCCGCTTGGACTTCTCCTAAAGAGGTCACGTTGGCTCTGGGAGCATCCCTGGCCTGACCCCGCGCAAAGTCAAGAGCAAAGTCCAACAAGTAGTGTTAAAAACTGGGAAAAACATTGTTTTTAGTCTCCTGTGTCTACTTTCACCCTGCTAGGAGATGGCTCCCTGGTCAGGTGTGCTTGCAGAGGCAAATTCTTCTTTTATCTCCTGGATGCATTCCTGTCGGCAGGGCATGAAACTCGCTGGGTGAAAGCCCTGGTTCAGGTCAAACACAACCGAAACCCCCCAGGGGGGATGACTGAGTGTAGGTGCTGACATCTCCCTTCCTTTTCCAGGGACTTCCAGAGGGTGACCCACCTCCCGCTCAGCGGGGTCCTGGATGCACCCACGCTCCATCAGATGGCTCTGCCGCGGTGTGGCACAGGCGATGGGGACACCCACACTGCCCGGGCATCTGCCACCCGCCGCCACCGGCGCACCGCCCAGCACGGTGAGCATCCCCAGGTCCTGCTGGGGATTGGGTTTCTGGGGTGCTGGGAGTCCAACTCTTCCATGCTGTCTCCTGGAGATGCTGCCCATGACTGGGAGGTGCAGCCCTGCCAGCACAGCGTCCATCCTGGGACCTGCCTGGGCTTTCAACAACTTTATTTTTAAACCTTTTTATTTTTAAATCTCATTATTTTTAAACCTCTTTATTTTAAACCCCTTTATTTTTAAACCTCTTTATTTTAAAACCTCTTTATTTTTAGTTATTCTGTATCACTTGATGCAATGATTAGAGAGATGCAACTCCCACTCGTGGAGAAATTCAGCTCTCTGTGGGGGGTTTTACTGCTGTCAAGGAGGCCAGGACATCTCCTGAGGAGCTATCAGGTCACCATGGTGGCATGATCCAGAGGGCAGGGACTGGCACACAGCGAAGCTACCTCCAGGCTTTGCTGAGGTTTGGGACTCCTAAATGTGTGTTTACACCCAGCAGTAACCACAAAACCTGCTGGTGCTGGACTGCCTGGCCACAGGGAGTTGTTTCACCCATGTTAAGGGGTGAAACTCTGCTCCGAGCAACCTCTCTTGCTCCTGCGTGTCCAGGATTGGGCCTCTTGTCTCCCATGAGCTGCCTCCCGGGCTTGTGGATGAGTAACTGGATTCCTAGAGAGCAAGAGGGCTGGGGCCAGCTGTGCTTAGGACATGGGAAAAATGAAGGGGAGATTAAGGAAGGGCTCTGTGCCGTGTCAGGCTGTCTCTGCATCTGGCAGGGCTGGTGATGGACGGCCCCAGGAGACAGCCCCACCGTCCTCCTCCTGCCTCTGCCTTTCCTCCCATAACCCTGACATACAGCATCACCCTCCCAGCAGAGGGTTTGCTGTGTCCCAGGCAGCAGGGCAGTGAGGAAAGGGCACGCGGGAGGAGAACAGGAGCAGCCTGTGCCCTGTGGCTCATGGGGCTCCTTCCTGGGGGTGGTGGTCCCAGGGTGGGTGAGAACAGATGCCCCCAGGCAGGGAAGGGCTCTGTGTGGCACTGGTTGCTGCTCCAGCGGTCTGGCACTGGCAGTGGTGGCACCAGCAGGGATGGGAACAGCATCATATGAGTGCCTGCAGGTCGGAGGGGAGGAAGGGGGTGCCCACACAGCTGGTGGAACCGGCCAGGAAGGCTGGAGGCTTTGTGCTCAGTTGGCTGTTTATCCTACTGGAAGCAGGAAACTGCTTCATCGGAGCCAGCAAAGTGCTTTGTTATCCACCCTGCCCCAGCAGGAGCTGCGCTGGGCAGCCACCATGTCCGTCATCCCGTTGGGTTTGGGCACAATTGCACCCCAAAGTGTGGGCATGAGCTTTGGCTCTCAGCTGGGTTAGCCCAGCAGCAGTGGCCAGTGCGGGGCTGGGGAGGGCATCCCTCCATCCTGCTGCTCCCGGGCTCAATGCCAGCCCAGTGATGGCCATCGGCTCCCTGCTGTGGGATGGGGACAGGTTTGGGACAGGTCCTGTTTGCCTCTGGAAAAGGACCGGGTTTGGAAATCAGGTTCTGCAGTGAAGGCCACCAGGAAGAGGATTTTCTCCTAGCTGCCTCATCAGGCTTTGCCAGGCACCACAGCTGGCCAGGGCTCTGTGGGCCAGCAGGTCCTTGGCCAGATGGTGTGTTGGAAGGTCGGCATCCTGGATCTTCCCTTGGGGAACTCATTGTCCCAGGCTCCCAGCCCTCCTGTCCCTAAGACCCAGGCACATTCACCTTGCCCAGCCCTGCCCGCTGGTGCCATCCATCCTCCTCTGGTGGAGATGCTGTGGCCGGAGCCTCCTGCCTCTGCCTGCTCATGCCACCCATTCTCCTCCCCTGGGGGATGCTCTTCTCCCGGGATGGGATGCCAGGGCTTCATTTTAGGGCTGCAGCCACCCAGGCAGCTTTTGAGCCTCTGCAATGCAGGGTTTGTCCTGGTGGCTGCAGAATGCCCTTTGGGCTGGGGGCTGCTGTTGCCTTGACGAGCTGGGGAGGGGGCTGGTTCTGCCCCTGGGAGCTTGCCCAGCTGGCCCGGAGCCTGCCCTGCTGGGGGCTGCTCAGAGACCGGGGGGAAGGGAGCAGAGCTGGTGGGGCTTGTCCCCGTGGCTGGGGTGGGTGAGCTGGGGTGGGTTTGCTGAGGTCCTTGGCTCAGACCGTGCTGCTGGCTCCGTTCCCCCTCTTTCCCTGCACATCTGGAGCAGGCACTGGAGGTCTCTCTGTCGCTGTTCCCGTGCCTCAGCACCAGTTCTGGCACCTGCATCTCCCCAGCATGGCCCCACAGCTGCTCTCCCGGCCCCCAACACCCCCGGCCAGGTGTAACTGTGGGTCCCCAGGGTCTCCACAGCTGCCGGGGGTGCTGGAGGAGGAGGAGGGGGTGGTGATGCTGCACAGCAGTGGTGGGAACATCCATCTTCACACCCTGTGTGGTGAGAGGAGGGTGAGGAGCTTAGGAGGATCTCACAGGCTTGTCCTCCTTGCCACTGTCACCATCTGCCCGGCTGGCATCGGGGCTGTGTCTCCTAAAAATAACAGGCACGGCTGAGACTCGGGGAGGGAGTTCATGGTGCAGCTGGAAGCTCTTCCCACTCCTTCTTTCTTTGGGCCACTCATTTTTGGAGATGGTTTTGCTTCCCCTCCCTGGTAGCCAGTCCTCAGGCTGCATCTTCTTCTGGGCGTGAGGCTGGCTTTGGGCAGGAGACCTGCAGGTCAGGGACCTGTGCTGGATTGGGCCCTGGGAAGCATGACAAGGCAAGGGGGGTTCCAACTGGGTGCCCCAGCTGCTTTGCTCCTCAGACAGGTCTTGGCCCCTCTCTTAGGGTTTGGTTGCAGCTCCAGCCTCGGGAACCTCTGAGTGGGAGCTGGCAGTGGCATCTTCAGAGGGATTTCATGGATCCTGCTGCTGGTGCAGGTGCTGACTCTGCTGGTGGGACATCTGGGTGGACATCAGCTTCAGCTTGGAAAAGCCATGGGTTTCCCCAGTGGGAGGAAGCTTCCCTGCACCCAGCAGCCCCCCAGGTCCCCATGGTGGTGCTGATCTTGCCCCTCTTGCAGGTGGGAGGTGGTACAAGCGGCACCTGACCTACCGGGTGGTGAACTGGCCCTCCTACCTGCCACAGCACGAGGTGCGCCTGGCCGTGAAGGCTGCCTTCGAGCTCTGGAGCAATGTGTCCTCCCTGGTGTTTTGGGAGGCACGGGATGGCCCGGCTGACATCCGCCTGACCTTCTTCCATGGGGACCACAACGATGGACTCAACAACGCCTTCGATGGACCAGGTGCTGGTCGCTTCCCCCTCGTAAGCTTCTCTTTTACAACGTGGGCTCTTCCCTGGCAGGGAGGAGGGCTGGGGGGTGATGGGCTGGGGGTGGTGGAGGTGAGGCTCTGCCCTGGCAGTCCCTCTGGCCAAGGACACCTCCCAGTTTGCACCAGTTTGCGTTCTGATTTGGGGTCCTCACTCCCAACTCTGCAACTGGGGGGCTGCCAGCAGGGTGGTTGAGATGCTCGTTCTAGGATTATGCTGATGGCCTTCAAAGAGCTCTCCCCACCCTGATGGCATCCTCTAAACCTGAGCTCATTCCCTCCAGAGAAGCCTTTCTGTGCAGTGCTATCAGACAAGCCCAGGTTTTCTCTCTTCTTGAGCCTTTGCCTGGCATGGGACACTGGTGGCTTCAGTCCCTGGCCTGAACCAAGAAACCAAACTCAGAATCCACAGAGCAAACAACCCCCCCTATGCTCAGGAGCAGAAGGTAGAACTGGTTTGGGTTGCACCTGCTGTGGGAAGCTGCTGTTCTTTCTCAGGAGACCTCCTAACTAGCTAAAATCAATGCATATTCAAGCAAACCAGAGCTGCATGTGCCACCCCAACCCCTTGGCTTACAGCTGAGGTCCTCTCCTACCCTGCAGTCCATGATGGCTCTCATGTCCCCAGGAGGTGCCCTGGCTCATGCCTTCTTCCCTCGGCGTGGAGAAGCCCACTTTGACAGCGCCGAGCGCTGGTCCCTGCACAGCGGCAAAGGGCGCAACCTCTTCGTGGTGGTGGCACACGAGGTCGGGCACACGCTGGGGCTGGAGCACTCCCCCGTCAAGAGCGCCCTGATGTCTCCCTACTATAAGAAGCTCAGCAAGGATTTTGTCCTCAGCTGGGATGATATCTTGGCTGTCCAGAACTTGTACGGTGAGCCTGGCTTCCCTGAGTATCCCTCGGATCCTCCAGGGCTGTTCCCTGGGTGGAGAGTGAGGAGCAGAGATGGGAGCAGATCCTTGCAAGGGGAGAGGACTACAGTGGGGATGGGCTCCATCCCTTTGTGGTTGGGGAGGAAGATGCGGTAGGGCATGTGGGATGGGTACCAGGTCCTCCAGGGCAGGGAGGGTTGGACTTGCTGCCTTCTCATTTGCAACCAGAGAACTGCTGGTGCATGTTTTTTGGGGCTATCAAGGGGTCTTTGCCACCACCATATAGAGGGGGACAGGAACCAGGCAGTGGGACAAGGAGTGTTTGGACCCTGGGATGGCTCTCCAGCCCCATGCTCATGCAGTGCTTTGGGGAAAGCCATTTCCCTGCCCCTTCTCCATGACTGACCACCCCTTGCTCCATCCCAGGGAAGCCCTCCAAGGGCTCGGCCATCCAGCTCCCGGGAAAGGTCTTCACTCACTTCCAGGACTGGAGCACGGACCTTTATGGTGGGGACCGGCACCAGAGGAGCCTCAGTGCCTATTACTGCCACTCCTTCTTCGATGCCATAACTGCTGGTGAGTGTTGGCCAGCACAGCTCTCTCCTGAAACACCCCACCCCTCATCCCATGCCACAGCACCCAGGTTCTGCTCTGGTAAGCTCCAGCAGTGGGGAAGGTGGGTTTGGCTGGTCCACAGCCCTGGGAGTGCTCCCGGGGCTGGTAGCATCACTGATGGGTGTCACTGCCTCGGAGTGGAGCATCTTGAGGACACAGCGACAGTTTGGTGTGTTGAGAGAGACATCTGAAAACTTGGGCTGTGGCACAGCTTCTTCACTGCAGGAGCTCAGCCGTGGAAGACAAGCCTTGAGAGGGAGCTGTGGTCAGCTTTTGTCCTCTCCAGGCTGGGCTGGAGGCAAGGAATGGAGCTGAGGGGGTGGCTGGAAAGGCAGGAGGGAGCATGCAGACCCTGAGCATCCCCGGAGCACTGCGGGGGGAGGAGAGGGGCACTGGGGAGTGGTAGCTGGGAGGTGGGGTGAGGTTTCTCACCCTCGACCCCCTCCTCACTCCTGCCTCTGCCCCACAGATGGGGATCACAACCTCTACATCTTCAAGGGCAGCCACTACTGGGTGGTGTCAGCGAGTGGCAACGCCAGTGACCCTCAGCCCCTGCAGCCACGCTGGCCTGGGCTGCCCGCTGGCATCGACGCCTGCGCCTGGTCCCAGCTCACCAGCAGGTTTTACTTCTTCAAAGGTAGGTGAGACACAGGCAGGAGAGCTCCCTCGGGGCTGCCGCTGCTCCTGCCTGTGATCTGGCTGTCCACATCTTCTCCTGCCCCTGTCCCCTGTCCCCTCCCACTGGTCCCATCACAGAGCAGAGCTGGGGCATCACTGGTTCCCAGGTGTGCTAGAACCCACAGGAACCCTGCTGTGGATGAACCATGTGGCCTTGGGCATAACCCCAGCAGCCTGCACCCCCCGCGTGCCTCAGTTTCCCCTCGAACACATTCAAGAGAGCAGCACTCACCTGTGTTTGAGAACAAAACCCAATGCATCAAACCCTTTGGGGTCCCTGGGAGAAAGTGCTCCCCCAGGACACGTGGCCACAGGGCAGTTGGGACGTGTACAGCATCTTCATGGTGCCCAAAGCCCCCTGTGCCACAAGGAGCTGAGAAGCCACATTACAGCCAGCTGGGCAGGGGGAGGTCAAACCAGGCAGCTCAGCTGCCAGGGTCAGCCGCAGCTTTTGATGGAAACCAGGGCCTGGCTCTTCAGAAAGGGAGCTTTGTTGGCACGGCTGGGTGGGAGCCAAAAGCCCCTCTCCCTGGCCAGCCCTCACTGCTGGGTCAGGCTGCGGTTTGCCAGCAGAAAGGGGCTTTTGTCTGCCTGCTCAGTGGGGACAGAGCTGTACAGGGACAGGGCTGTGCAGGGACAGGGCTGTGCAGGGACGGGGCTGTGCAGGGACAGGGCTGTGCGGGTACAGGGCTGTGCAGGGGCAGTGCTGTGCAGGGACAGGGCTGTGCAGGGACAGGGTTGTATAGGGACAGAGCTGTACAGGGACGGGGCTGTGCGGGGACAGGGCTGTACAGGGACAGGGCTGTATAGGGACAGAGCTGTGCAGGAACAGGGCTGTATAGGGACAGGGCTGTATAGGAACAGGGCTGTATAGGGACAGGGCTGTATAGGGACAGGGCTGTGCAGGGACAGGGCTGTATAGGGACAGGGCTGT
>VZRW01008257.1:81255-100478 GCA_013398125.1 Aegotheles bennettii | reverse complement strand
CCCTCCTGGTGTCAGTTGTCCCAGCCCCAGAGGGGTCTGGGTTTTCTGTCCTCCTCGCCTTGCAAGGAAGCAGCATGGGCTAGTGGACAGCGTGGTGGCCTTGCTCTGTGCCTGGCAGGCTCTTTCCGTGCCTTCAAGCCCCTGAGCTGCTGTGCCTCAGTTTCCCCCTCAGCCTGGTCCATAGGTGCCGGTCAGGTCACCAGTGGGATGGATGTCAGGGGTCCATGTCTCGGNGTGCGGGGACAGGACTGTGCAGGGACAGGGCTGTATAGGGACAGCCCAGTGCTCGGCCCCCAGGGCAGTCCCTGCCCTCCTGGTCTCAGTTGTCCCAGCCCCAGAGGGGTCTGGGTTTTCTGTCCTCCTCGCCTTGCAAGGAAGCAGCATGGGCTAGTGGACAGCGTGGTGGCCTTGCTCTGTGCCTGGCAGGCTCTTTCCGTGCCTTCAAGCCCCTGAGCTGCTGTGCCTCAGTTTCCCCCTCAGCCTGGTCCATAGGTGCTGGTCAGGTCACCAGTGGGATGGGTGTCAGGGGTCCATGTCTCGGGATGGAAGGCTGGTCCTGTGGCTGCGTCCTTCCACATCTCCTGGAGCTGGTTCTGGGATGGACCCCGTTGGGGTGGGCTCTGACCCCTCTCCCCGACTCTCCCCAGGTGGCCGGTGCTGGTGCTACAGAGGCTCCACCTTGGAGCCAGGTTTCCCCCAGAAATGCAGCGCCCGCGGCCTCCCCCGGCACCCGGACACCGCCCTCTACTTCCAGCAGCTCCGGCGCCTGGTCCTCTTCAAAGGCCCCAAGTACTTCGTGGTGAGCGAGGAGACCCTCGGCGTGGAGCCCTACTACCCCCGCAGCCTGCGGGACTGGCAGGGGCTGCCCCCCGGCACCGCGGGGGCCCTCCCCCACCGCGACGGCTTCCTCTACTTCTTCCGGGATGACCAGTACTGGCGGTTTGACCGGGCCAAGCTCCAGGTGGTGGCCACCGGCAAATGGGCCACCCAGCTACCCTGGATGGGCTGCTGGGATGCGAACGGTGGGCAGGTCCTCTTCTGAGCAGAGTGTGATGGGACGGAACGGGGCTGGGGGTTGAACCCCACCTTGCTCACCGCTGCCCAGGTCCATCTTTGTTTGACTCTGGAGTCCTGGCTGGGGACAGTTTGGCAGGGACCATCAGGTCGGGGCTGCCCATGGACAGCAGAGCCATGGTATGGTGGAGCCGTGGGATGGTGGAGCTGTGGGATGGATGGTGGAGCTATGGGGTGGATGTTGGAGCCATGGGATGTATGGTGGAGCCATGGGATGGTGGAGCTGTGGGATGGATGGTGGAGCTATGGGATGGATGGTGGAGCCATGGGATGGATGGTGGAGCCATGGGATGGTGGAGCTGTGGGATGGATGGTGGATCAATGCCCCGGCGCAGCTCTCAGCCATGGCCAGTCTGCCACAGCCAGGTGGGCTGGAAGCTTTGGGAGCCCAGAGGTTTTTAAAAAGACCACAAGAACTGGTATAAGCCATGGAGACTGCAAACACCCCCCTTGCTGTTCCCATTCATCTCTCTCAAACCTGGACTGGGGTTGGTTGACCCTTTAGCTGTTGTTTTCCCACGGCTGGGCAGGGGGGTGCCTCACCCTGGCCTGGTCTGGGGCTCAGGTGGTTTTAGGGTGTTAAACAAAAAGAAGAGACATTTGGACAAAAGTACGGGTCCGTGTTGAGCTCTGCCATGTGCTCAGAGTCCCCTCCTGCGCCCTCTCCCTTCCTAGTGACATCCCAGCTCTCTGCTGAGACACCCGCTGGAGACACCACTGCCATGGCATCTTTCTGGGGGAAGAAACGGAGGGTTGGGTGTAGGAGCCTCTTTAGGGTGAAGGTTTGGGGAGGTTCAACTGAGCTGCAGACCCTGTCCCTGTGCAGCTTGGCTTCCTGATGGCTTGGGGGTGGATTCTCCCGTGTCTGATAAGGGTTGTGCTGACCTGGCAGCCTTTCTGGTGTGCACAGAAAGTGCCTGTCCTCTGCTCTGTCCCCACAGGAGATGGGACCAACGTATCTCTGCCACAGTTGGGTGAGCAGGGTTGACAGGTTACTGGGGGAGGCAGGGGAGAGGAGCGGGTGAGCAGGACAGACGGACATGTCCATGCATGCAGGCTCACGAGGACAGCTCAGCCTATTCCTCATTCCTTTCCCAAAGCAAGGTCCCCACCTGGAAACGCCGCAGGCTCCTGTGCACCGTGCTCAGGGCCATCGTCGGGTCCCCAAGGCTGGAATTCAGTGGCAGCAAGTGCCACCTCCGTGCCCACCAGGACTGGGCTCAGCTTCCTGAAAGTGACCTTCGGTTTGAGAGACAGGGGGGTGTCACCTGCTGGGGTTGTACCTGGGGGAGCTGCTGCTTCTCCCAGGACTTGGACCCCAGTGATGAGCACCCTGCTTCTGGTCGGTGGCTTTGGCATCAGGCTGTGGCCAGTCCTGCCATGCTGGGGTCCCATACTGGGGTGCCATACTGGGGTGCCATACTGGGATGCCATGCTGGGATGCCATGCTGGGGTCCCATACTGGGGTGCCGTACTGGGATGCCATACTGGGATGCCATGCTGGGGTCCCATACTGGGGTCCCATACTAGAGTACCATGCTTGGGTCCTGTACTGGGGTGCCATGCTGGGGTCCCATACTGGGGTCCCATACTAGAGTACCATGCTTGGGTCCCATACTGGGATGCCATGCTGGGGTCTCATACTGGAGTGCTATGCTGGGGTCCCATGCTTGGGTCCCGTATTGGGGTGCCATGCTGGGGTCCCATACTGGAGTGCCATGCCAAGAGCCATTCTGTCCATTTTCCATGACACCTGTGAGTGAGCCCTTCCTGCGCAGACACGGACATGGGGACTTCATCTGCTCCCAGCTTCAGATCTCAGGGGATTTTCAGTGTTGCCAAAGAGACAGGGCCACATCATTTTGATTTTGAACTGATGGCAATAAGGCAGCGTTGCTTCCAGAGAGTCCCAAAGGCTTGGAGACCTGATGGCAAATAAATCAAGCCTCTGGATGTGCGGTATTGGGATTTCTGCTTGTTTTCATGTCGTGCTTTTGTGGGGCTTTTTAAAGCCAATCTCCCATTTCCAGAAAGGGCTATGTTTAAGCTCTGTGTGTGTGGTTGGGGCTGGAGTGAGCACTGCTCAGTTTGGCCTCAGCTTTTGTGCTTGCTGGATCAAGTAGGAGGCTTGGATCCCACTGAAAACTCCCTGGTGGTGATGATGCTGATGGTGAAGGAAACATGGAAACTCTCTTCCCTGCTTCATCCCAAATTACTGAGGTTTTCTCCACATCTTGGGATGTGTTAGTGGGTTTTTTTTCCCAGTGTGTGGGATGAATCCATACTGATGGGGGCCCTCCAGGTCTCCACATTTGCCCCAGCCCATCACAGTGTGTGACAGTGGGTCCTTGCCTCCCATGGGACAGGGAGCACCCTGAAACCTTCCTGGCTGCTCCTGTTTGCTTTGCTTCATGCCACGACACACTGGGGCATCCTGCAGGGATGAGGGACCCACAGTGTTTGCAGAGCTCAGTCATGCCTCCATCCTGGCTCATATGTCCTGCCTGGAGCTGCATTTCTCCATCCCCTTTGGCTGCCATGGCCATGGGATCTGCAGCATGATGGGGGATCGTTGCTGGCAGAGATGGGGGGACTCTGCTGCATTGCACAGTTTGAGGGGGGGGCAGGGGAAATGGACTTGCACCCTGAGCCATGTGATTGGTCCCACTGGGTGCTGTGGCTGAAAATCCTGTGTCACAAGGGTCCCTTTCTCATGCTGGGCTCCTTGGCAGGGCATGCCAGGCACAGACTCCTCCAGCCAGCCTGCCACACATTCCCCAGCCCAGGGGAATAGCTGGGATTCTTGCGTCTCCTCCCCCAAAATAAGCCAGCTGATTTGAAGTGAGCATCAGCAGCTGGCTCCAGAGGGGGGACAAGGTCCCCTGACCCAGTCAGAGCCCCCCAAGCCCATGAGAGGCTCCATTTCAGTCCCAAGGGGTGAGCACATCCCCAATAGATTTGCTTTTTGGAGAAGTACCCAGGTGCTGGGGCAGCTCCGCAAGCCCTGGGTTGGGGAGGGAGTCCCCAACATTCCCAGCAGTGCCCACTCACCCCTGCAGTTGTTTCCTTAAAGCTCCAGCTCCTGGAGCCACACCATCCATGGAGAAGCTCAGCTTTGCCCAAGACCTCACTGTCTGGGCCATTCGGGAAGAGATTTACAAGGGAGCACAATGCAGAGAAACCCCAAAGGTTATGCAAATAAACCCCCTCATGCTTATTTCATTTATTTCATTTATTTCATTTATTTTATTTTTCAGAAAGGGGTTTGGGAGAGAGGATTGATGGATTTGCTCCATGATTTTCAGGTGGAGCTGCTGCATTTTCTGGGAGCTCAGGCTGAGCCCTGACATTGCATGTTGCTGGGCTCCCCAGCCCTTGAGGAGGGGGCTCCTGGTGGACCTGCTGTGGCCCCCAACTTTTGGAGGTGATGAGACCCCTGTGTTCCCTGCAGTGGGCTCGAGGGATAAGCCTGGGTTCAAGTGTAGGGATTTACACCCAAATATGAGCAGCCACCGGTGAGATGATGAGAGCAAGGGAAGATGCTCATGATCAGCACAGGGGTATTTCCCTGGGGCTTGTGGATGGGAGGGGATGCTGGAGGGAGACCCGGGTGGGGTGGGGTGTCTGGGACTCCTTGTAGCTGCTGGGCTCTCAGACCAACCCCTTGCTCCACATCTTGATGGAAAGCACAGAACCATTTATTGCAGTGGCATCTCTGTTGTTACCCTCTACCTCCTGTACCTCTTCAGCCTCTTCCTCCTCCTCCTCCCACTCTCTTCACTGGGACATTCCAGGTAGCACAGGAACCCTGCGGGACAGCTGAGCAGAGGGGGTTGAGACCTCACCCCCACCAGGACCAGTTCTCTGCAAGGGATCTCTGCCCCGATCCATACGGCTTTGGGAAGGTCTCTCCTTGGGATTTGGCTTTCCAGCTCCTGGTGCCACTGTGCCCCAGAGCACGTGGGGAGGGCAGGAGGGATGCAGGGGGTCCGGACTGAGCATCACCCCCATCATGTGCTCAGAGGTTCCCACACCAGACCTGCACAGAGGTCAGTCTGTAAAGAGGCTGCAAACATGAGGCTGCCTCAGGGCTACCAATTCTGGGGGACCGAGCCCTGAACGTGCATCTTGATGGACCCCCAGGTCACCTGTGGTGGAGGTGGCTGCAGAGGTGGCAGGGAGGGGGAAAATCCCCCCTCTTTTGGGATCGTGAGCAACTTGAGATGCTGAAGAGCTGCTCCCTTCCCCCTGCTGCCCCATAGCTGGGGACCTTGGGGGAATATCCACCTCGGGGTGTGGAGGGGGCTGGGAAGAAGGAGTAGGGCTGCTGGAGAAGGAGCAGGCGCTGAAGGGGTTAATGGGGAGTGTTTGCAGCCGGTCCTTTGTCACCAAGGAGAAGGGCACAGTACTTGGGAAGGAAACAAAACACCCACTGCCCAGGAGGGTGATTTCCTTTGCCCAGGCTGCATTACAGCCCTTGGACCCCGAGAAGGGTTCCCAGGAGGACGGTGTCACCATCCCTGGTGACAGAGAGCAAGCAGCACCGGGTGAGTGTGGCTGCTGGGGAGGTGGGCTGGGAATGTGGCCTGGGGCAGCTCCTCATGTCCCCATCACCCATGTCCCCATCACCCCTTTCCTTCATTCTCTTCCCAGTCTTATGGCAGAATGTGGGGGACACCAGGCACCGCGGTGCGGAGCATCCGTCCCTACCAGTCCAGCGAGCAGTACCTCTACGCCATGAAGGAGGACTTGGCCGAGTGGCTGAAGGAGCTGTATGACCTAGACATTGAGGTGGGCACCTTCATGGAGGTGCTGGAGACAGGGGCTGTGCTTTGCTCCCATGCCAACAATGTCACCCACGTGGCGGAGGAGTTTGCCTGTTCCTGCCCTGGTGTGGCCCACCACCTCCACCTGCCCACTGCCGGCGTCACCTGCAACCTCGCGGCACAGCCAGGCACCTTCCAGGCCAGGGACAACATCTCCAACTTCATCCAGTGGTGCAGGAAGGAGATGGATATTAACGGTAGGATGCTGAGTTCCAGCCACTACGTGTCCCTGTGAGCAGTTCCCCTCCAGCTGCTGCTGGCATCACCCCGGGTGCTTTCCTGTGTGTCCCCCAAAGCTGGTGCTACCCTGGCATCAGGCAGCATGGTCAACACAAGAAGTCCCTGAGCTTCTGGCACAAGCTCTTCTGGGCTCAGCAGCAGCTTTGCAGGGTGCTGGCACGCAGTGGGCCTGTTTGCTTGGGTGTAGATATGTGCTGGAGGGATGGAAATGGAGAGGGCGTGCACTGCATGGCACGATCTCAGCTGTAAGGACATCAGGAGAAGTCCTGGCTCTGAGCAAAGGATCTGCCACCCTGTCCCCACCACCAGTGGGTGCCCGGAAAGAGCATGGGCATGGAGTGACATGTCATCAGCACACCCAGCCACTGCAGTTTGGGATGCCATGAAACAGTCACAGTACCTCTGCTTGTGGGTGCCCAAGGGGAAGGGTCTTCCTCCATTAATTTATCCCGACTCCTGTTGGATCCTGCCATATTCCTAGCAGGATGGCTCCAGGGAATAACTTCCCTTTGGGCAGGTTTTGACTCCACCTTTGCCCCCCATCCCCTTCCTCCCCATCCCCACATGCCTGCCCTGGCTCAGTCCACCCTTGTCCTGCCCCAGATGTCCTGATGTTCGAGACAGAGGACTTGGTGCTGAGGAAGAACGAGAAGAACTTTGTTCTGTGCCTGTTGGAGCTGGCACGCCGTGCTGCCCGCTTTGGCATGCGTGCTCCGACCCTTGTGCAGATGGAGGAGGAGATAGAGGAGGAGCTCCGCCAGGAGCTGGACCTGCCACCTACAGATACCCCCCTGCCCCGGCCACCCAGGAAACCACGGGACCTCCACAACCTCGACCAGATGGTATGGAGGGGAACAAAGCAGGATGGAGATGGGGATGGAGATGGGGATGGGGATGGGGATGGGGATGGGGATGGGGATGGGGATAGAGATGGAGATGGGACTGGAGATGGGCATGGAGATGGGGATGGCCACCCCAGGACCTTTCCCAGAAGATCTGGTAAGGACCCATGCCTGCTGCCCACAGGTCCAGCACCTGGTGAGCCGTTGTACCTGCCCCATCCAGTTCCCCATGATCAAGATATCTGAAGGGAAATACCGTGTGGGTGACTCTGACACCCTCATCTTTGTCCGGGTGAGTCTGCTTCACCCCGTGCTTTTGGGGCACAGACACCAGGACTCTTGCTCTGCTGCCACAAATCCTCTTCTGTAATCCATCCCCCAAATGGGGCCAAAGTGGGGGTTTTGACTGTTGTCTCCAAAGCAAGGATGCTTGGCCCTGTGGGATGTGTTTGCATGGATGCAACCATCCACAGGTATGGCACAAAACCTACTGTCCCACGCCAAGCCAGAGCCAGGTCTTACCCAGCGATGGGAGCACTGGGATGCTCTGTCCCTGCCTGGATCTGTCCCTAAGCCTGGCCTTCCCTAAGGGCTCCGCGCACCCTTGGGGTGATGAAAGGTGCCTGTTGGGATGGCAACGGGAGCCATCCCGGTGGCGCTGAGATGGGGATGAAGCTGTCCTTTGGGAGATCTGGTGGCACTCAAGTCAAGCCCATGGCTCCCAAAGCCCAGGCTGCTTAAAAAGAGGTGTGTGTGGGGGGTCCCACCAGGGCATCACTCCCGGGCTCTCCCGTGCAGGTCCTGCGGGAACACGTCATGGTGCGGGTCGGGGGCGGCTGGGACACGCTGGAGCACTACCTGGACAAGCACGACCCGTGTCGCTGCACCTCGCTCTGTGAGTCCCCGAGTCCCCAGACCCCGCGGCTCTGCCCCGTGCCCGGGGTGAGGGGGGGTCTCTCGGGGGTCTCGCTGCTCCTGGGGCCCTTTGCGGGAGCGGGAGGCTCCGCCACCGCCCCGCCTCGTGTCCCTGCTGGGAGGTGCCTGGTTCTGGGGACTCTCTTTGGCTTTGGTGGCCACTAGAGGTCACGGCAGACTTTGGGATGGAGCCGGACCCCAAAAGCCCCTTCGCAGGGAGCACCGGTTTGCACCAGCACCCCTGGGGAGGGGGGATGCTGGGTGGGCTGCACCCGGGGGTGGGCGCAGTGGACAGGGGTGCTGAGCCCCATGCCCGTTTTCCCGCAGCTCACAAGCCAGCCTGGAGGGGCAGGAGCCCCCAGCAGCAAGTGCAGCACGAGGTCTGGCTGTGCCCGGCCCCGAAGGTGGCCACCCGTGGCCAGCCCCAGCCCGCGCTGCTGGTCAGCCGCTCGCAGAGCCCCTTGCCCCCCGTCACCTGGGGGTCCCGTGTCCCCTCCGCTCCCCGGCCACCTCTCAGCCCCTCGTCGGAGGGCTCAGGACGCCCCCCAAGTGCCAGCCCTCGCCGGGAGCCAGCGCAGCCCCCGAGGGTCCCTTCGGGCAGGTAGGTGATGGGGAGATGCTTCGTGCCCCAAACCGCCTGGATTTGGAGCAGCTTTTCTCACGTCCCTGAATTATTTTCCCTTCTTTCCAGAGGTGCCCAGCACCGGGCTGGATGGAGGGGGGACGCAGCAGCACTCCAACCCCTCTCCGTTCTCTCTCCTTGCAGGATGCAGCAGCCAACACCGTCCAGGTCACCCTCTCGACCCAGCTCCCCTGGCCATGGGACAATGAGCCGGGCACCCACCCCCTCCCGGCTGGCCCCTGGCACGAAGGACAGTGTGAGGGTCCCCAAGACACCGCGTGGGACCACCCTGGGGAACACCCCCTCAGCACCAGCACGGGGCAGGCCCCCAGCCCCCAGCCTCCAGCTGACACCAGCACCTCCAAAAAGCACCCAGCGAGGAGGCAAAGCGCCTGTGGTGGCTGCCAGGCCACGGGAAGGGGGGGTTCCCCCTACAGCAGCACCCCGTGCCCCCAGCCCCATCAAGGTCTGTGCCCCCTCCCCGCAGCGCTGTGCCAGGGGAGGCTCACAGAGCCAGAAAAACCCACGGGCAGGGAGACGGGGGGCCCTCGGCCAGAGCCAGCAGCCCGAACCCCGAACCCCCTCCAGCCAGCCCCCGACACGGGACAGCAGCATTAACCCCCCCCTCAAAGCCTGCCCGGCTCTCTGCCGCCCCCCCGCCCCTCCAGCCCGCTCTGCAGATCGGTGCAGGGGCTGTGCTGCTGGGGGGGGTCCCCAGGGGACCCCGCAGTGCCCCCCAGCCCCGAGCCCAAGAGCTGGGGGTGCCAGGGGACCCGAGGTGCCGGTGGGTGAGCCGGGGGGAAGCTGTGGCTCTGGCGGGGGTAGTGAGGGACTCCAGGGGTGCGGGGGGCACACACAGCCCCCCGGCTATGACAGGGTGGTGGAGGAGCTCGCCCGCGGGCGGCAGCCCCTGCGTCCCGTGGATCTGGGGAGCTGGGTCCCCAAAACGCCCCGGTCAGCTGCCCCACAGCTCACTGCCCCCCCGGCCGGCGGGGAGGCACAGGGGCCGGGAGTGGGGTGCCAGCCCCCGCGGGGAGCCAGGGCCAGCAGCGTCCCCAAGCCCCGGCGGTGCCTGAAGAAACCCGAGCGGGTGCCCTCCATCTATAAGCTGAAGCTGAAGCCCAAAGCACGTCCCCGGCGGGACCACCGGCCGGGCAAGCGGCCCTCACGCATCCCCACCCCACTGGGGCAGCGCCCGGTTGCCCCCCGGGGCCAGCATCGTCCCCCGGGACCCCCCCGGCACCCCCAGTCCGGTGGCACCAGTCCCGGGGCCGGGCCCTCGCTGGCCGACAGCGGTGCCTGGCTGACGGAGGATGATGAGGAGGCGTGGGTCTGAGCCCTGACCCCGAGTGCCAGCAGGGACAGACCCCCCACCAGCCGAGTGCTGGAGCTGAGGCTGGCATGGACAGTGGGATGGATCTGCTCCCAGGACAGCCAGGACGGGGGGGGTCCCCCCTTTTGCTCTTCAGAGCTGCACCCCCTCCTTCCCTGTGGGGTTATTTTTTGGGGGACCAGTACTTCTCCTCCTTGTACAGGTTTGGGTGGAAAAATCCGGCCCCAAATCGAGAGAACGGGACACTTTCTGCAGGGAAGAGGGGTGCAGCTGGTCCCTACAGTGTCCCCCTAAAGCAGGGACACCCCACACCAAGCGTGCAAACCATCTCCTGCCCCGTCTGTACCACGGGAATAAGGATCCTGGTCCTCACGGCTACAGCACCGAGAGCCTTCACGAGTGTCTGAGTCACTCAGGTTGGGGGGTGTCACAGGAGGTGACCCTCGCTGAGCCCTGCCAACTTCCTTATGGGTGAAGGTGGGAGAACCTGGGGGGTCCGTGGTCACCTCGGTGGTGTTGGCAGGGTGGTGGCTGTCCCCAGGGCTCACTGCAGGCACCACCGTGCTCCCGAGCACCCGGCAGCGTGGTTTGTGCAATAGAGAAATACCAAAGCTCCTCTGTTTTGGTGTTTTTTCTGGGTGGGTGGGGAGGGAGAGAGGATAACCCTGATGGGGGGGGGTCACAGATGGTGAAGGGAATTCATGCTGCCACTCTGCTGTCTGTGTGCACAACAAATGTCCCTCTGAGACCATCCCTGGGTGCCAGAAGACCCCCATCTTCAAGAGAGGATGAAGCCAGACCCACAGCTCTGCAGATGAGCAGCAGGGGTGAGCACCAGGGCCCTGTGGATGCAAAACCTGCTTTGCAAAAATCCTCCTTTTGCAGGGGAGAAGTGAATTCCCCCTCCCTGGACCGTTGCCTCCCACAGAAGGCTGCGAGAGCGGCAGAGGAGCAGCGAGGACACCGGCACCAGGGGCAAAGAGCAGCCAGGCAGGTACAGAACAAGGCGGGACAGACCTGATTTTTAATTCAATTTCAAAGAAGGGGGTGCAGGGCGTTACAGGATGTGTAGACACCTCGGGAATCTCCAACAAGTCCATGGGGGAAAGGAAAGCCAAGTCAAGGCAACCAGGATGCTCACCAGGGCAGGAGGAGGAGAGGGAAGCATCCTTGCTGGGGCTGGACCAAACCCAAGCGTCACCTCCTGCGGCACCACGGGGGCACAAACCCGGCACTGCCCTGGGGACAGCGGTGGGGACACCCTCAGCCTCTCCCAGGCTCAGGAGCTGGTCATTTTTAGCAGGACCAGGGTGGCACTGGGCAAGTGGGGACACTTTGTAGGGTGTGAGTAGGGCAAGGCGAGGGTTGTTGGTAGCTGCTGTTGTGCTCCTGCCTGCTCTGATGCCCCCAAGCCTGGCCAAGTACCAGACCCCCTACCCCAGGTTGCCTGCCTGCACCCAGCGGGTGTCACCACCCCATT
Source organism: Aegotheles bennettii (assembly GCA_013398125.1). Lineage (NCBI taxonomy): Eukaryota > Metazoa > Chordata > Aves > Caprimulgiformes > Aegothelidae > Aegotheles > Aegotheles bennettii. The sequence goes on along the minus strand of VZRW01008257.1, from coordinate 89,146 downwards.
TCCCTGCCTGCACCCCGTGGGTGCCACCACCCTCCCCTCCTGGGCTCTTGGGAAAGTAGCTCTTTGTAGCCCTCGTTTTCTTGGGAGCTGGGAAATGCTGTCGAAGCAGTGCGAGTTATTATTACTAATATAACTTTCTCTGTCTATAAAGTACAATAGAATATAACAATTATATTTATAACCTTTTTTTTTTCTTCCAAAATACTAAATAGATGCTATAAAAACCTGTAACTAATTGTGCTATAAACTGCAGGCTACAGGGTTATAACAAACAATGTATTGGCTCGGTTGTTGATATGTGTATGTCTGAGCACTTTATAAATGCTTTATTATTAGCATTTACCAAGGAGTTTCCTTCTCAAACAATTTGGAGGGATAAAGCTAGCTAGAGACCAATAATGTAGACTTACACGTGTTAGTAAATCTGATGAGATGGGGTTGTGAGGGACCAGTGGCAAAGCCCCGTAGGTTTGCTGTGAAGGCAAGGGATGGTGACAAGTGGCACTGCCCTTCCCTGCTCGGGGCTTTCGCAGCCACCTGAGATGGACCCGTGTCCCCGCATCACCTTTTCTCATTTTTTTTCCTTGGAGCAAGGAGACTGGGGTTTGGTTCCCGAGGTGGCTGCTGGGGATGGGAAGGGAGGAGCAGGGTGACCCCCAACCCTGCAGCACACGGCCCCAGCAGCAGGGATGGGGCGGTGGAATGCACAGTGCTGGAGCTCAGTTGGACTTACTCGTGGTAGAAGGTGTTACTGAGAGCACAGCGGTGCTTCTGGGAGATGGAAACGTGGCTGTGGGGGACAAGGTGGGGCTGGTGTCCTTTTGCTTTACTGCCCCAAGCAGTGCTGGATGCCTGCATCACCTTGTTACACCACTGAGATGGTTACACCACCGAGATAGTTACACCACTGAGATGGTTACACCACTGAGATGGTTACACCACCGAGATGGTTTGGCCGGACGATGGACCTGCCTTGGATCCTGCCTCGGGGGGGAGGGTGGTGGTTCCCCGTGTCTCACAGGGAGCAGCCAAGAAGAAGGAACCATGACTCCCTCAGCCTCTTGCTCATCACCCCAACACCACTTCCTACCCAGGGCTGCACTGTGACACCACTCCGCAGGACAAGACACAGCTGAGCTGTGAGGCTGGGGTGAAAACAAGCCCGAAAGATTAAAAAATAATCAAAATAATGGGAGGGCACAATTTCCTACCGGGGATATGCAGAGAGAAACAACCCCAACCCAAAGGAATGCAACTGGAAACGCAACTCCAGCTCCCTATTGCTTCAGGGCTGCCTTCCCCCCGCTGCTGCCTCCCGCGGATGGAGGTGAAAGCCCGGTGTGAGTGAGAGCGGCACCGCTGGGAGGGTGGGATGGCACTGGGGGAGGTGCCGGGGGCTGGTCGGGGCCATGCAATGCCACTCACCCGCCGAGCCCGGGGTGCGAGGTAGCGGAGGGGTGACCTGCCCGGAGAGGAGCATTTCGGGATTATTTGGTGTTCCCACAGGCTGGTGGGGGAGGAGAAGCCTTCCTTCCTTGGCTGAACCGGGACAGAAAGGGACTCGAAGCCCTGGGGAAGCAGCACCCAGCACCCCGGGGGGATGAAAGGGGCAGGATGGGGGCTTTATTGATTGGTTTATTTTCCTTTCTTGTTTTCATACGGAAGTTCTGCCTGGAAATCTGACCCAACTGAGCCAAAGAGAGCCCGTGTAACCTGGCCTCTTGCCCTCCAGAGTGAGAAACCCCAGCTCCACAGGGTGGAAAACAGGACTCCCAGCTCCGCTGTGCCCCTGGGATGCAGCCACCCCCTGCACAGCAGGACAGGACATAGGCACTGGGCAATGTTCTCCTGGGAGCAGGTGATGGCAGGCATCAGCAAGCATTGCCACTGCGATGCCGGGGCAGGAACCAGCAAGGATGGACCCAACAGCCAACCTCTGGCCACCATCTGAGGCATCTCCTCCACCCTTCCTGATGCCATGCAGCATTTCAGGCATGGCAGAGACACAAACTCCCCGGGACAGCTCTGGCCCCCAGTGCTGGAGGCTCAAGGAGGGCTCGGGGGTTTAGCCGAGGTCCTCCCTCACCCCTCGCTACCTCCAGGCAGCCTGGCCACCCACCCGCTCCGGTGGCCACCACATCATACTGCCCAGCACTGCCCAAGGTGCATTGTCCCCAAATGTCACCACAGAGTACCAACGCTGGCAGGAAAGCAAACCCCAAGGTGCCTCCAGCACCGCGCCCATCACAGCATCACCCCCAAAAAGCCATGGTCCCCAGTGATGGGTGGCTGCAGGGGCACAACCAGAGGGGTCCATCGGGGCAGGGGGGGCTCACATGATGGTGCATCGGTTCCTGCGCAGGGCGCCCTGGAAGCGGATGGTGGTGTGGACGTGCTTGCAGCGGGCGCAGCCCACGCTCTTCAGGAGCTCGCTGAAGAGCAGCAGGATGTGCCAGTTGTACTTGGCTGAGCACTCGATGTAGCCACACTTCCACGTCTTCTTCACCAGGTTGGAGACGTTCCACCGCGGGATCACCCGGCCCCGCTGCAGGTCCCGCTTGTTGCCCACGATGATGATGGGCGTCTCTGAAGTGCCGATGACCCTGGAGGAGCATGGTGAGGGAGGGTGATGAGGGAGGACAGAAGGGGACAGGGCACGGTGTGATGGTCAACCGCCCCATAGACCCCCAATACATCCCAAGTGGCTCTTGGCTTTGGCTTGCCAAGAGGGACATGTCTCCTCTTGGCCTGTCCCCTTGTCCCTCTTCATGGCCAGCCACCCACCGTGACCAGCCACCCATCGTGCCAGCCCCAGTTGCATTCTCAGGGATGGATGTCCTCACCCACAGGGGACATCTGCCTGGGATACTGCTCCCTCTCCTGCCCTCAGGCCCAGTTTTGCTTTTGCTTTAGGGCTCCCAGCCCTGCTAAGGGGCTTTGTCCCGGTGTCTAACATCTCCTCTCCGATGCCAGGAGCAGGGGAGCATGGGGTGAGCTGTACCGCACCGCCAGGACCCCCCAGGGGGATGCACCCACCATTGATGTTGTCCCTACCTCGTCTCCAGGATCTGCTGGCGGATGGTTTTGATGTACTCAAAGCTGTCAAAGCAACAGATGTCATAGACCAGGATGTAGGCATGGACGCTCCGGAGCCCCCTGCAACACACGTCCGCCCACTCCTGCAAGGTGCAGAGAGGGATCAATCCTGGCTCAGCCCCATTGCCCTGCCCGGGGGATGCCCCATACCCAGCACCCAGCTCAGCTCTGCTCTGCCCATCCCTTTGACAGCTGCATCTGCCCCCCCGCAGCCCTTCAGCCACCCCCCTCCATCTCTGGAGATCCCTTTTCCTCCTCGTTAATCCCGAGGAGAGATAACAGGATTTGTCAGTCCCAATTCCTCTCTTGAGCGAGGATGACAGCCTGCCCAATGCACTGCGAGCTGGGAGGGGGCTGGATGCAGCCCCCAGCCCCGGATGGAAAAGCTTCATCCTGCAGAGCTGCTAATTAGGTGTGTTAATTAGTGATGCACCCTGGTATTGGGGTGGGGAAGGTGAGGAGGGTGCTGAGCAGGGCTCAGCCTATCCCTGTCGGGCTGGGGGTGATGGACAAGCAGCTCCCTGGGTCAGAGGGGGAAGGTGACAGCATGACTGTTTGGAGGGGACATGGGGACAGGAGAGGAGCAGCAGCTGCTCCAGAGGGGGGTGCTGCAGGAGCAAGATCAGGAGCCAGGGCAGAGGTGGTCAGGGGTGGCCTCACCACAGCCAAAATTTGGAGCTGTAGGAAATAGATGTGATTAGGGAAGCGTTTGGTTTCCAGGAATAGCAGGATTGTTTTCCCATCCTATAGGAGTGAAAATCTGCCCCACTTCCAGACACTCTCTGAGGCCAGCAGTGACACCGGGAATGGCCACCCATGCCAGCAGGACCCCAAACCCTCCTGAGCACGGGTGGAGAGGAGAGAGATGCACCAAGGAGGGAAGGCATTGCTGCTCCCCGAGTGTGAATCATCCCTCCCGGGGCTTATCCTTGGAATGAGGCAAGACCAGACCTAGGGCTGAAGGAAACCAGGAAAAGGGAAGTTTTGGGTTGTGGGTTGGTCTCCATCACAGACCACATCACAGGGAGGAGCTTCCCATCCTATAGGAGTGGGAGTCCCCCTCCTGCCAGGGGGGGGAGGAGGTGATGTGTAGCTCCTCGGTGTCGGAGCGGTGGGTGATGAAGCAGCAGTGGCTCAGGTTACTCCAGGTCCTGATACACCGGGGAGATCAATGAACTGCAGCTCTTCCATCATGCTTGCTCCAGTGCCGTGACCTCAGGATGGTTTTCCCTGCTTGGGGCAGGTTTCCCAGGATGCTCGGGGCTTGGAGGAGCTGCTGCTTCCCACTCCTCTCCCAGGACATCACCGCAGGGATGCTGCTCTGGGCACAGAGCGGAGCCCAGCAGGCAGAGCTGTGTGTCCCACTCTCTCCTTTCCCCTTTGGGCCATCCCTGTGACCATCCTCTCTTCCCTGGAAACCTCCATCTGTTCCCACCAGCCGCCTCCTCTGGAGCAGAGCGAGGCAGGGAGTTAATGGAGCTGCCGTGTCAATAAATTACCCTCTGCTATTCCGGGCTGTCTCTCACACTGACCTTTCGTTCCCTGCACACGCCGATTAATTTTTAAACCTCTTCCTCGCCCCTGGAGCGCTCCCTGTGCCTCCCGCCCGCTGGCACAGGGGACACTCGGAGCACTGCAGGGCCCCTGTCACACACACACTGTATAATTATATTGATTAAAAACATAAGAGAGCCCAGGTCCCGCGGAGGTGCTGACCCCGCTGGTGTTGCCCTGTGATACGGCTGTGGCCTCGGTTGGGCACCTCTGGTCCCTTTCCCTGCAGTGGTGGCACAACTTGTGTCCCTGGGGCAGGGTCATGGCATGAGCTTAAAACCCCTTTTTCACCATTAACCCCCCTGAAAGCGATGGGCACTGATGGCAACGCTTTCCAACCCCATGCTGCCCTTCAGGGCTGGTTCTGCAGGGCCTGGGCATGCTGGGGGTGGGCTCAGAGCTCTGGGGATGAGCCCAGGGGGTGACAGCCACCATGGGAGGGGACGAGCAGCCCTGCTCCACCTGGCTCAGGTAGTGGGTGCATCAGGGTCTGGCTCTCCAGGAACCCCAGATTTCACCCAAAAGCTCTGGCCGTGCTCCCCCAACCCTTTGCAGTGGATCCCAGTGCTCTGGACGGAGCTGTGGGCATCACTGGAGCCAAGGTCCTCGGCATGGGACACCATCCTTCCCATGTTTGCCATCATTTTAGGTGAAAAAGCTATAAAACACACTTCCTCCTGGGCCTGTTCAGCCAGTGGCCGTGAGGACATGATCCCTCACACCAGACTTTAGCAAGACTATAGGAAGAAGTTCTTTCCTGAGAGGGTGGTTGGGCACTGGAATGGGCTGCCCAGGGAGGTGGTGGAGTCACCGTCCCTGGGGGTGTTCAAAAAAGGGGTTGATGAGGCACTTGAGGCCATGGTCTGATGGTCTAATGGTTAGGAATGTGATGGGATAAAGGTTGGACTTGATGACCCTGGAGGTCCCTTCCAACCAGAATGATTCTATGATTCTATAAGCAAACCTCGATGTGGAGGGAGGAGCATCCCCCAAAGAGGAGGAAACGGGACCCCTCAGGGTTACACAGCGAAACCCCATTAGTGCCACTCGAGACCCCCTGCTGAGGGGGTCCCACTGCAGGTCCCTACCTGCAGGGTGTTGACGGGGAAGGCGGTGATGGGGGGGAAGTCCATGATCTGCAGGTCGTGGACGTGGCCGTTCATGACGACGGCGGGCAGGTAGACGCGGCGAGCCGTGGTGGGCACGCAGACCTCGCTGAACTCGTTGTAGAGGAACTGCCGGACTATGGCACTCTTGCCCACGCCCTGGGCTCCCAGCACGGCGATCTTGAACGTTGCCACCATGCCGCCGGGCGCCGGGCGCTGCCCTGGTGCTGCCCCTGCGGCGCCGAGGCTGCATATTCCCGCGCAAGGGGCCTCAGCCCCACTCAGGATGCATTTCCCCTCCGGGACAGCCCGTCACTGCAAGGCCAAGGAAAAGCGGGTCAGATCCTGGAGACACCCTGGCAGACCCCACTATTGCTTCAGGAGGTATCTTTCCGAGCAGGAACCCATGGAAAAGGGTTATATCTGTCCTTGGGGAGCAGGAGCATCCTCCAGGGCTGGGTGATGTCCCCAGTGGGGGACTCGGCACTGCAAGACCCCAGGGTCTCCCTTGCAAGCTCCCACCCTGTAGAGCCAGGATTGGAGTAAACTTTATCCCAGGAAGGTTCTCACAGGCACCTTTTGGTACCAGAGCAAGGGAACCTTCAGGAAAGGGACCATCTGCAGCTCAGGATTTGCCCAGCAGCAGCAGGGTCCTGGGCTGTGCTGGGGACTTGTGCCATAGCACCCGCGAGAACCATCACCCACTGCTCCATCCCAGTGCTGCCCCAATCCAGGGAATCCATCTTCCTCCTGCTTGGACAGCCAGAATTGCCTTTTGCTGGAGAGGGGGGGAGATTGCTCACTGCTCTGTGCCTGTGAGTGATAGCTTTAATGTTTAATTTCAGGCTTTGAGTGGTTTGGCAATTAACTTGATGGAGGCTAATTTCCCAGCCAGCTGACGGGGTGAGCCCACAAGCCGCTGGCGTGACGTGGGGAGGCCAGAGGGGCCCCAAGGCAGGGCAATGCATGCAGGGGGGAACACAGGGTGATAACCCATGCATGAAGGTGTGGGAGCCGAGTCCGAGGAGCCCAAACACCTGCTGACACCTGGTTCCTGACCAGGAACTGTGATGGGAACAGCAGGGGTGAGGGGCTGGGTCCCACTTCTGCTCACTCCCATCACCAGGAAGTGGCTTGTGCTTTATCCCAAAGTGTGGATGCTTTGTGGATCACCAATTTGTGGTGCTCTCGTCCATTTTCCCTGAAAACCATCCCCCAAGCACAGGGCAGGAGTCCCTGCCCTGGCAGAAAGCAGCAGGTTCAAACCATCCTGTCCTGCCTGTTTTGATGGGCGTGATTTGCCCTGAGAAGATCCCAGCCATGGGGGTCCCCGCTGAGGGGTGCTGGGCAGCCCAGCTTGGCCATTTCTGACCCCATCCTCACCCTCCTCACACTGGGGCTGGGGTCCTTCCACAGGGCCTGACCCTGGGTTTGTGCCCAGGGCTAGGGGGCATGGCACGCTGTGCTCCTGGGACTGTCCCCTGAGGTGCTGACTGCCCTTGGGGACCTGCTCACCCCAGCCTTGGGAGTATTTCTGTGACACATGCAGGGAAATGGGGGGTGCAGGAGCCCCCACACCCAGCCCTCCACCAGCAGCAAGCACCATTATCACAAGTCCATGGGGGTCACTTCACTGCAGGGACAACCCTGTCCCCACAGACCCTTCCTCAGAAGCAACCCCAGCTCCTCTGCAGGGCCAGAGGGTGACGGGGTGACATGGCCAGAGGGTGATGGGGTGATGCAGCTGGAGAGTGATGGGGTGATGCAGCCAGAGGTGACAGGGTGACACAGCCAGAGGTGATGGGGTGACACGGCCGGAGGGTGATGGGGTGACACAGGCAGAGACCCAGCACCCGCGGGGCTGCCCTGAACTGGGGAACAGGCTGAACCCTGCTGTGCCACCCCAGAAAAACCCACCCCCCCGGGAGCCATGCACGGGAGAGCCGGCTCACGGGCCCCGGGCACTGGGCTCGCACCCCGAGCACCTCACACCAGCGCCCCTGAGCGAAGCTCCTGCGGGAAACTGAGGCACAGAAGGGGGACACAGCCGGGGTGGCCCCGCGGTGGGGTGGCAGAGCGGGGACCAGCCCCGGGGAACCCGGGCGCTCCGCGCAAGGCCGAGCTCGGCGGCTCGC
>VZRW01008257.1:0-80708 GCA_013398125.1 Aegotheles bennettii | reverse complement strand
GCGGGGTCTCAAAGCCCGGCCGGGGGGCGACGGCAGCGCCCGCGGGGGAAGGGAGGCAGTGCCCGGGGAGGGATGCGGGGAATGTCCGGGAGGGGAGGCAGGCAGTGCCTGGGAAGGGAGGCTCAGGCAGGGATGCAGGCAGGGATGCCCGGGAATGATGCAGGCAGCGCCCGGGGAGGGAAGGAGGCTCTGTCCAGGTGAGGTGCAGGGGATGCCCGGGGAGGGATGCGGGCAGTGCCCGGGGAGGGATGCAGGCTGTGCCCGGGAAGGAGGTAGGGAATGCCCAGACCGAGTCGCAGGAAGCCAGGAGGCACACCGGCTTCTCCCAAGGCTCTGGGGAGGCGCAGATGGGAAAAGATCCTCCCATGTCCCCCCTGCAGTGTGCTGGGTGCAGCGCCGTCACCCCTTCCCTCCCCGGCGCCCAGCAGCACCCGTGCCCTCACACCCACCCTGGGGGAGCCCCGGGGGCCAGAGCCCTGGGGGGAGGAGGACAGGACCCCTCCCTGGGAGCCTTTCCCTCCTCCGACACCGCACTCGCGGTGCTCTCGGGCACATCCCTTCACATCCCTTCACATCCCTTCACATCCCTTCACATCCCTTCACATCCCTTCACATCCTCGCCTGGTGCCGCTGTCACTGGGGGTGCCCCCGCTCGGGGTGACCCCAGGCTGTGTCCAGGTGTTTCTGTTGCAGCACCTGCGTTTTTGGGACAGCCCGCACGGAGCATTTACCTGTGCAACCGATGGCGAGGGGGGTGCTGGGCAGCTTGGTCCAGGCCCCTGTGTCACGCTCCTGATGGGCTCCCCGCACCTCTCTGCTCCTTGAAGCAGACCCCGAACCCCACTCCAGCTCACCGGGGTGTCCCCGTGGGTCTGGCTGTGATCACACAGGTTTGGCTGAGGCCCAAAACCAGCCACGGCACCGCTGGGCTCCCCCCGGCCTCCTCAGCACCCTGGGCCTGGAGAAGCATCATCTCCAGGGGCTCCTCTTCAGGGTGAGGAGGGGGTACGAGTGGAAACACAGCACCACATCCTTATGGGGGAAAAGGGGACAGCAGACACAGCCCCATGGCAGAACATGGGACAGCCTTCGTGCCACCCTGCAGCAAGGCTGGGGCTGAGATCAGTGCCAGGGAAGGGGGCTCAGTGCCCTTTTTCCCTCTCTCACGTTTCACCCAGGGCTTCCAGAGACTTGGGGCTTATTTCCCTGCAGAGCTGCCTGATGCTCACAGCTAGAGAAATATTTGTGTCCCTGGGGGTTATTACCAGCCCTAGATGCTGCTCCTCTTCCACAGCCCCCACTTCCCTCCCCTGGGTTCCCATAAAGCAGCCCTGAGCCCTGAAATATTTCTGGGAGAGGGCAGGGATCGCGGCTGCATATGAACTCGCCTGCACAATTCAGGCTCCATCCTCGGGGCTATTTTTAGCAGTTCCCTTCGAGATGCTCTTCACTTGCAGTTTTATTTGTGAAATTTAATATCTGAGGGAGGGGGGAGGGGAGTGGGGCTGGATCCCGGCACGTCCCCGCTGGCTGGGAGGCTTTATCCCAGCCTCCGTGACAGGAGAGCGACACAAAATCATCTGTCACAAAGCTCTGACATGCTGGCACGCAGGCAGCAGCGGGGACAAGCAGGGACGATGGCTCCGGGGGCTGCAGTCAGCCTCCAAAATCCTCGGGCAAGTCCCCGTGCTGCAGCGTGGGATCGGGGACCTGCTGTCACCTGCTGCTGGCATGGGGCAGGACGTGTGCGAGGCCAGCAGGAGCAGCCAGGGCTCTGGGGAGCCCACCCAGCACACCAGGGCTGGCCCCATCTCCAGCCAGAGCTGTAAGGGGCAACCCGGGAGGTCCCTGCCCCGTGGGGTGGCCCTCAGGAATGGGGAAGGCTGTGGGGACCATCCACCCCCATAGCAGCTCCCAGCCTGGAGCATCACCCACGTCCCCTGAGCTCCCAGCGCCCGAGGCTAACGATGCTAATGAAGCAAACCCAGTTTGCAAGGTACAGCCTGACCCGGGGTTGGTATGTCCCCGTTTACGGGCCATGAGTGTGCCTGCAAATCCAGAGCAGCAGGAAAGACCGATTTCTCCCAGAAGGAGCCCCTGGCAAATCAGGGAGGGAGGGAGAAACCTTTCCCTTAGCCACAGGATATGAAGGGGCAGCAGCTGACACAGCAGAGTCCTGTCCCAGGCTGGAGCAGACCCACAGCAGGGAATGATCCCATCCCATCCCATCTCATCGCCAGCAGCTGGGTGTGAAGCCCATCTCAGGCACATCAGGGTTGCATGGACATGACAGCAACATCAGTGACCCCAAACCAGCCTGGCACTGTTGCTACTAGACACATACACCAGCTTTTAACACAGAACCACTCCTGCGCAGGGCACCCGGGGAAGTTCTGCCTCGGAGGGTAGAAGTTCCCTCACCTCCAAGTGCCGCTAAACCAAGGCTAGGCAGGGGTGAGGGTAAGAGTGGCTCTTCCAGAGGGCAGTACCTCCCAAACCACTTCTTGTGTTGCTGGATTTCTGGCCACTTTGAGGGCTGAGTTTGGCTGGGAGAGAGGTTTTGCAGCCCAACCCATCCCGCCTGAGACAGGACCAGCGATGGCAAAGCCCTCTGGATGACCCCAAGCACTGGTCCAGAGCAACTAGAAGACACCACCAGCTCCCACAACTTTATAATTTCCTCACAGGGAAAGCAGGTCACCTTACACAAAGCCCACCTGGGGCTCAGAAAGGGTTAAAAGGGTACATCAATCTTCTTCCTTCCCATCAGAGGCCATCCCTTTCCATGCTGCCCTGGGAGATGAGAACAGAGCAGCAGCCAGAGGTAGACCATGAGGGTGTTTGTCACCTCCTTGCCATACAGATCCCTATCTTGAGGGGGTCTCTGCTGTAGAAAAGCAGCTGGTGAAAAGGATGAAAGGCTCCTGGTGAGCAAACAGCCCCCTTCCCACCAACTGCAGCCTCCAGCCCCACCTGCTCTGGCAGACAGGGCCAAAGGCAGAAGGATGGGATGCTCTCCCCAGCCCCACAGAGCCACACGGAGCCACAGGGTGGTGGAGATGAGTTTATTGACACGGACGGCAGGTAAAGCCTGGAGAGCAACACAACTACAGCGAACACTCGAACGATCAGCACGGTGGGAGGAGAGGGCGAGACACCACCGGCTCTGCCCCGCAGCACAGACACCCCCGCGCCCCAAAAGCTGGGAGGAACTGGGCAAGAGAAGGGGGTGCTCAGCATCCCCTCCCCATGTCGAAGCTACAGCGGCTGGGTAGTGGAGGGAGGTGTAAGTGTTTGTTCCTGACCCTCTGCCATCTCCCTGCCCCAACCCAGCACCACACTCGGTGCCACCGGTGCTTCCTTAATTGCTCTGTTAATGATTTTTGCAGTATCCCTGGAGCAAATCACCTCCCAGCACACGTGGGCAGGGCTCAAGGGCTGGATTGCTCCAGCTCTGCTCCAATTTTTCCCAAGCCAGAGCACACGCAGGGGTTCCTACACAGGGGCACCACCTTCCTCAGGGTCCTGCAGCTCCCAGGGCACTGTAACCTCTTCCCAGCACCGACTTCTTGGTTACAGCCAGTGCCAAAGCCCTGATGAACCAGCTCCCACCGCAAAACATTTACTGGCTTTAAATGTGGCATCTAAAAGGACAACATGGGGGTTGCTATGCATAAGAGCTTTGCTTCCTGGGGAGGAGATGGCATCAAAGCATGCTGGGGAGGGCAAAGCTGTTCTGGATAGGGGCTTGGTTTAAGCAGGACAAGCAATGGATGGAGCAAGGACATGCAAGAGGCTTTGATTTCACTGCTGTTGCTACAGCACTTAGTGGTTGCAATGTGGTGAGTCCACAGCCATGGACTGGAAAGGGAAGCAGTCCTGGCCCCAAGGATGGGTAGGAAAAGAGGGGCCAGGGCATGGGGCGAGAACAGGAACCCAACTGGCCCATGTTACCATGTGCTTCTGGGGACAAAGAGTCAAGCTGCAAATGGAAGAAACTCTTCCACCATCTGCTCAACTTCGGGTTGACCTGAAGCTCCTGGGCAGGCAAGGCAAGGCAAACACCACTGAGCCCAAGCCACCCCCATTGAGACACAGCCTGTTTGGGGGACAACATGGAAACAGGGAGAGCCACTCTGCTCCCCGTGGCACCCCAGGACACTGCCAGCAGCAGCCCCTATCCGTAGGGATTTCCCACTGTGATCCTCAGGGACTGCTGGGGGTTAGCATGGTGCTGGGTGAAGGTGGCACAGCTCAGGGGATGGCTGAAAAGGCAGTTTGGCCATAGCAGGCACGGAAAGAAGAAGAGGGGCTGCTGATGGGTGAGGAAGCAGAGACCATAGCCAGAGTTATGGCAAGAGCCTTTTGCTCCAAGAGCGGGCTCAATTCCTTCATTTCATCCACTGCTGTCCCATCACCAATCCAGGACTGCAGCTCCTCCCCATGCAAGAGCAGCCTCACTTCTCTGATCAGCAGCTGATGAGCCAGGGAGATGGCTGGAGTGAAAACACACCACCAAAAGCAGAGCTGAGTCTGCCAGCACAAGTGTAATAAAAAAACCCCTCACTTTAGGGCTCCATCTGCCCCCACAGCCCAAACTGATGGCTCCGTTCCTAGGTCCCCGAGGCCGTGCTCACCCTGCTAGAGCCCGACATCCCTGCAGGGCTCCCAACACTTCCTTGGAATCGCCTTCCCTTTAAGCCAATTACAATAGAAAAACTCAAAAAAAATGTATAAAAATATAAAATAAAGTGCAGTGTATGTTTTCGACACTTTTGCCTTGTTTTAATGAGCCCACGTGTGGTCTTTGCTTGTTTTCCCAATGAGCTGTGTTGTACAAAATCCTAACTACGCCTAAAGCCATTTAGAAAACACTGAACATTGGCACAAAATGGAGAAGCCCACGAGAATGGACGAGGAGTGAGGGGCAAGGGGGACGTGGGAGTAGTCGAAGCAGTGGTTACAAACTCCATGGACGCTAAAAATATCAAAGGGGGTTGTTCCCTATCATCGTTAGCACGTGGATACTAATTGCTACCTTGTTTAAATCAGTGCCTTTGACTGAAATCCTACACATGAATACAGCTGCTTCCAGTTGAGGGTGCTTTTCCCCACGCCAGTGGTGAAGGAGGATGTGGGGACCCCTTTCTCCCCCCTCCTTCTGCAGGGTGAGGCACAGGCTGATCTCCTGTTAGTTCTTCAAGATGGCATCATAGGCCTGGTAGATGTACTGGGACACTTCGGGAGCTCGGCATTTCAGGGAGAGCTGTGGAGAGGAGGAGAGGAGAGGTTAGCAGTGGTGCACAGGAAGGCTGGAGCTTTCTGCCATCTCCACAAAGGCAACTGGAAATGCCTGACCTACAGCACGTGTTGGACAGACTGCGGACGTGGCTCACAGTCACCCAGAATATTGCTTTTTTGGGTTCTGCTTTCACAGAATCACAGAATGTCAGGGGTTGGAAGGGACCTTGAAAGATCAGCCAGTTCAACCCCCCTGCCAGAGCAGGGCCACCCAGAGCAGGTCACACAGGGATGCATCCAGGAGAGGTTTGAATGTCTCCAGAGAAGGAGACTCCACAGCCTCTCTGGGCAGCCTGGCCCAGTGCTCTGTCACCTTACAGTGACCACAAAGTTATTCCTTATGTTCACCCAGAACCTCCTATGTTCCAACCTGCACCCGTTTCCCCTTGTCCTGCCACTGGTCATCCCTGAGAAGAGCCTGGCTCCATCCTCCTGTCCCTCACCCTTTACATATTTATAAACATTCATGAGGTCACCCCTCAGTCTCCTCTTCTCCAAGCTAAAGAGCCCCAGCTCCCTCAGTCTCTTGTCAGAAGGGAGATGTTCCACTCCCTTCATCATCTTTGTGGCTCTGTGCTGGACTCTTCCAAGCAGTTCCTTGTCCTTCTTGAACTGAGGGGCCCAGAACTGGACACAGGACTCTAGATGTTGCCTCACCAAGGCAGAATAGAGGGGTGGAGAACCTCTCTCTCTTCCTTCATCACCAACACCAAACTGCCTTCTCAGAGCTTGCTACAAGCAGGAGGAGGTACATCAAAGCCAACTCCCACTGTGGGGTGCCCAAATCCCTTAACAAATGCAGGTGCCTCTGCAGGCATGAAGGAAGGGGACACTGCCCCAAACCCTGAGACAAGGCACTTGCTTGCCCAATGTTGTAAATCACAGCAGTTGGCTGCTCAGTCCTGACAGACACACACTTGGCTACTGCTCCTCTCCAAAGCAAGGGTCAGGCTTAGACCAGGCTTGCAGCATCAATCCTTGTGCAAACACTGCAAATCACCTCCCAGCACCCTTCACCCCACGGGTCCCCACACCATGGATTTATCTTGAAACTCCTCAAACAGCTTCCAACGGGAGATAACTCCTCTAACACAGGGATGCTCAGACGCACAGGTCCTCACAGAAGGGGAGCAAAGTCCAAGAGAATGGCTACAGAGGTGCACAGAGCAGGACAGAGCCCACCTTCCCACCAGCTGTGTAGGCTGGTGGCAGCCCAGGCCAAAGAGGCTCTGCCATGCAGACAGCAGGTCCCCGCTGCAGGAATACAGCAGGGCATAAATTTCTCCTTGTTTATGAGAGGGGGAAGGGCGTCCTGGCACTGCTCTCTCGCTAATGTCTCTTGGCTTTATCTCTGGGTAACCTTGGCAAGAAGCTGCTCATTGCTGAGTGGGCATTATCCCAGCTCGCTGGGGACAGAGCAGTGTAGTTCTGGTTTATCCCCCTCTTTTTTTCCAGCTCAGTGGGCATTCTTAACTCCTCGGCCAAATTAACCCCCAAACAAGCCCATTGGGCAAAACGGGGAAAAATGGCTCTGTGGGCAAGGAGTTAGAAGGATCCTGGGCTGTGCCAGGTGTCCTCCACAGTGTGACACCTCACCGTGTAGTTGGGGTTCCCCGGCTGAATGCGAAGCTCCGCCAAGATCCAGATGCCATTGGTGAGTTTCAGAGACTGGTAGAGCATGTCCTGGCCCTCCACGTTCCTTTTGGCGATGGTATAGACGTTGTTGTTCTGCAGTTTGCTGGAGACTGTGTCTTCAGAGAGAAGGAAGGAAAACACATCTGGTTAATTCAGATCCATCATCTGCAGAGACAGGAGAGCCCAGAGGAGCCTTCCCAGGATGCAGGCGCACAAGGAAAAGCTGACTTCTGTCCCAGATTTCTCCCTGGGGAGAGGAGCAGACATGACACAAGGAGAAAAAATTCCAGTGTGCTTCCATGGCCCCACCTCATTCCCTTGAGGCTGTGATCCCTCGTGAAGTATTTGCTCATCTTGCAGGGCTTTCACTCACTGCTCTGAGTCACTCAGGACTTACTGCCTTTAATCAAGGTGTGAGTATGCAGCTCAGAGGGTAAGAGGGCTCTGCTCTATCTACAGCCCCCAAAAAGCCCCAGGCAGGCTGACCTGGAGGCAGCCAGAAGGCAGAAGATGAAGGTGGTGAAGAATAAAGCTCACTGCCTGAGGCTCAGTCAGGTGCCTGGTTCTGAGGTCCTGTCCCAGCCATGACAGCTCCTCCTGCTCCCACCCCCTCCTGCACAGACACTCCTGGCTGAATCAACGTCCTCCAAGGCAGTAAAAATCCTTTCCTCTTTTTTAAAGCAATCACTTGCAAGTGTACAAACCCACAGAGATCTGTCTCTGGACACGACAGGGCTGTGATACAGTTTTAAGATGTGCAACTTCACCTGGAGACCTGCATGGATGTAACCATAAGGCACGGCATTTCAAAAGGACCTTGCAGAGAAACAAGAACTGAAGATCCAAACAGATCCAAACCAGAGGCCTCTGGGTGCCAGAGGGATTCTCAGCACAGCACAGGGCAAGCCTCAGCCTTCAGATGCCAGGGAAAGGGGCACATTCACACTTGGGTGGAAGGAGCTCATAAGCTTCACTGATAAATTCCCATTCCTGGTGCCCAACAGGAAGAATTGAACTCCTTCAAGCTCTCTGCTGGGGCTGGGGAGGAACACCCTGTCTATGCTGGGCCACTATCAGCAGGTTGGGCACTTCTGACAGAAGGGGAGAGAAGAGGCCTTAAACCAATTTGAGCTGAAAGCCAAGAGCCTGGGAACGTGGGATCCATTTCAAGGAGCATGGGGAGCAGGACAGCAGTGGTGGGAAGTGACCGAGCAGTTCCAATTCATCCCTGCACCACAAACATGGAGATTTGAGAACAGACACAAGTGTGTGCTGGTGCATGGAGGGATTAGAGAGGGCTCAGCTGAGCCTGTTCATGCACCAGGGGATGGTAAAAGCAGGAAAGAAAGGGCCCCACAAATCCAGGCACTGATGCCGAGACCTGAACCCGCTGCCTCTCCCCAGGGCAGTGCTGATAACCAGAGCTGTGGAGCAGCTTCACGGGCAGCCTGGACCCTTCACACCCCAGGCTTCAGAGAGGCTGCGTGCACACCGAGGAGGGCTCAGGCATCCAGCTACCCAGACACACTCAGATTTAGGTTTCCTCTCTTCCCCAGTTACTATGGAAACTGGCAGATATAAGTAACTGGTGAGATCCTTTGCTTAAAACCCCTCATTCCCTCTGTCTCCTCCTCCCACCTCTACTCTCCACTGTACAACAAACTCGCTCAGATCAGGGAAATGGGAGGGCACTGGGAGAGCCCCATGCTACGGGGACATGACCCACTAGGGACAGGGCCCAGACTCCCATCTCCTCGTGCCCCTCACAGCCAGAGCAGCCTCCAGGGCTTCGCAGGGGCACGGTGCTCAACACAAGCACCAGCTCAGAGAGCTCATTGCTGTTTGCAAGGGACCTTGGTATTAAATGTGCTTCTGTTTGTCCAATTTAACAGGCTGAGGTTGAACCTCACTGGCCTGAAAGCCCCTCTGGATGTGTATCCTGGAAGTGGAACTGCTGGCAAGGGCTCGAGGCTTTCTCCAGCAATCTTTCCTCCTGCCAGGAGCAGTCTCCCCCTCCGCCAGGGGATGCTGGCAGAGCAAAGGTGCTCCCTGGGGAGCGTGGGTGCAGGGTCAGGAGCAAGGTTGCAAGGGGGAAGCTGTGATTCTGGCAGCTATGGGGCTGCTACCCCATCCCACAGTGGGACAGCAGAGGAGGGGAGCGCTCCTGCCACCCCCAGAGCCCTGCTTTGGGGGCACAGTGAGGCCATAGAGCAGCTGCTTACGCCAAAGCCTTCAACCATGAGACAGCACACACGTGGGGGGTTAAACACTGAAACAGCCACTGCCTCTGCTGGGGGGCAGACTGCCACGTAGGGGGGTACAGGGAGGGAAACTGAGCAAGGCAAACCTGTTCTCCACCTCCCTCTGTGACCTCAGTCACCCTGAAGGATGAAAGAAACCCTACAACACACACCTGGTCTGAACCAGACACCAGGAGCCATCAGGAACAGGCTGGAGTGTTGATGCTCAGCTTGCCCGACTCCTCCTGCCCCAGCAGATTTGGGGATTGGCAAGAGCCTACTCCCTCTCCCCCCAGGTAGCAGCTCCCATCCCTTGCGTGCTCCAGAGCATCAGGATTTTGGAGATCGGGCAGAGTTGCTAAGCAACAGTGCCAGGCTGTCCGGGGCTGAAGGCAGGACCACTAATGCCATGTGACAGCCTAAAAAAAAACCCAAAACCACACAAAAGAGAAAGAGGCAGATATTTGCTGGGAGCAGAGAGCTGAGCCCAGCCCTGAGTGGGGCTGTTGGTTTCCGAGTGAGAACACAGCACGCACTGGAGACCCAGTTAGCACCCAGCACGGGCAGGGGGAGGGCTGAGCCCAGGCACGTGGCTCCCAGTGGCTCTGCAAACCAGAGCCACACAAGTCCTCTGCAAATCAGCACAGTCTACATCTGACCCTGCTGAGCAACTTTCTGCAGGGCTTCCTCTTTTGGCTCAATATTGATTCTCAAAACTCCCTTGAAGCACAATGTAAGGATACAGAAAGATTTCCTCACCACCAGGGAAGCCTCCAACATCAGCTCATCTTCCAGGGCTTTTTGGTTTTGTTTGTTTTCTCTCTTTTGCTTTTTTAAACAGAACTATTCACTCTACAACAGCTAAATAGCACCACGGAAAGACAGGCACACAGGGAAGAACAGCTGGACAAGGTCACCTCCCTTGCACTGAATAATCCAATTGTTTCCAACAGCACTTCCCTTCCAGGTAAAGCTAAGGACATGCTTCAGTCTTCTATCCATACACCTGAAGAATTTCACTTCTGAGCTCAAACAGCCAAGATGACCACTTGGCACCAACAGGAGCTCTCACAAAGGACACGCACAACTCTGAATCAACACCAACAATGTCCCTTTTGTCACCTGGGACCTTCCTGGCATTTTGCAGTGAGCACTGAGTATCAGGAAGCAAAATTGAATCCTGATATTTTTTGCTGTGGTAGCTGAAAACATTCCCATGCCATTTCCAGTAACACCTGAATAGTTCTGAGCATCCAGCCAAGAAGTGCATTCAAACACCAGACGCATCTGCAGACCCGGATCCACTGGGGAGGCACTTTAGTCAATATTATGACAGCACATTAATTTCCAAGACATGTAATAAGCAAAGGTTCTATAATACAATAAATAATCAGGTTACCAGATTTGCACATACAGGAAAAAACAACCTTACCAGGGAAGCTTGCATACAATTGCATCCCAGATTGTTCCAGCAAGAAAATCCAATTATTCTTTGTTCTAGCATTAGCAAATTACTCGGGGGTGGAAAAAACAAAGTGACCATTGCATACCAATAAAGCCATATTCAACCCCAAACGCTACAGCTGCTGCTTCACACCAAATTGTGGCCCACTAATAAACAAGCAAAAACAAAGTTCCAAGAACTGCTGAACAGCACAGCAGCTAATTGCCTCCTATTTAATGGCATTCAACCTCCATGTGCAAAGTCAGCTCGTCCGCTTTCACTCTGGGGGTTTGGGTAAGCAGGATTCAAAAAAAGAAAGAACATACCTCAGCTTAATGCCACGGTCCTTTAAAATTTAATCAAACTTAGCACGTTGAAAAAACAGGGTAAACGAGCTCAACTGAGCTTAAACACAGGGGAAACCTCAGTGTCACAGTTACACCAACAGCACCCAGATTATTTGAGCCGTAGCAATCTATTTTCATGCACTAGATTCTTATACTTTAATTTTAAAAAAATAAAAAAATCAATTACTTTAGCACTGGATTCATAAGAGAGGGGAATGCCTGGGTATAACCATAACCTTGTGCTTTCATTACAAGTTGTATTTCTGACTATGGTTTTCTCCACAGCGTTATCCTAACCTCTTCCTAAGAGGTGGATGCATGGGAGAGTGCTCTAATAAATTCAAGACGTGCAGTACATCTTAAGTGCACCTTGGCCCTACCATACAACTCCAGAGAGACTCCTTCCTCCACAGCCTTAGGGCTCCAGCCCTAAAGAACAACCTTGGGCCACTGCCAGCTCTCATCACTGGGAACCTGAGCCCCAAATCCCACATCCAGAATGAAGCACTCATCTCTCTGAGTCACTGGGAACTGTGGGAATACCTTCAAGGGTCCAGGGCTTGCTTTCTTTTTTTTTTGGAAATAAAGATGCTGGAGAGAGGGATCAGAGTGGCAAAGCTCTACCACTTCAGGGTACCTGCTCCTGGCAGCCTGGCACCCTATCCCTAAGGCTTCAGCTGGTGGTGCCAATGTTTTCTGGCTGCTCTGTGCCCTGTTCCCGGATGAGCTGCCTGGGCCAGGAGCTTCTTCTGCCATCCCCGTTGCAAACCATCAAAGCTCAAAGCTCAAGTCAATCCTAATTGGCTTGCCTTTCGGGCACGGGGTGGATCTTTTACCCACAAAGGCCTGGGAGCACAGACACAGAAGCATCTCCACTGACTGTGTTGATCTCATTTTTGCTTCAAGGAACAAAAGAAATAACCTGGGGAAAAGCCTGCAGTTCACACAGGAGGTGCTGTAAGGTGGTTGCTGCACATCGACAGCCAGCCCTGGCTCTACAAGGAACGCACAAGCTGCTTTCTTGACAGATAAAAGCCCAACCTCCTAAAAACCCCTGTTCCAAGGCCATTTCACTTTGGTTTAAAGAAAAAGGAATTGAAATCTCAGTTTCTCCATGGAAGAAAGTCAGCATCCCCTGTCTAGCTGCTCAACAGGGCCTGCTGCACACCTGCACAGAACTCCATCCCCACGTCTCACAGTGCAGGAACAGCACAGATCCGAGCCCTCGGGAAAGCAAAGGCTCCAGGAGAGAAACCAGGCAGTGAGAGTGCAGGGACCACACTCCTGATCAGCCCCTGCCCAGCAGCTCCTCTCCATGCCCGATGCCAGCAGAGCTGTGCAGCTCTGCTGAAGTGGCTGGTGGTGCTGCCGGGAGGGCACCTCAGCTGGGAGCAGAGGTATTTTTAGCTGGCAGCTAAATTCGCATCACCGGGCTGGGATCGGTCAGACGGAAGCAGGAGCAGCATGGTGCATCCCCGAGCCCCAGTGGTGGGGCCACCAAGTGGGTGGGCTCACACTAGGCATGAATTACTTACCCGAGAGGAGGGATGATGATTCACAGGGTGGCTGCACACCTCTACGGAGCCGGCAGCGCTTAGAGGCTTTTTGTCTGTGCTGAAGGGTTGCAAAAACCCAGTATTTAAGTTTTTTGTTAGCAGGCATTGAAATGTGCATCCTCTGCTCTGCCCAGCTCTGCCACGGCAGCAGTTGTGCTCTGTGTTTCATGCAGTGGCATGAAAGCTGCACTCAGTATTTCATCGGTGAACAACAGACCCAGGTCGAGAGCTTTATTCTGCCAAGGCATCCCCCACAAGCCTTTTGAACACGAACCAGTCTTTTCTCCACAAGGATCAAGTTCCTAAAGATTTTATACCCGGAGTTGCTATTCTTGGAAGAAAGGAGGTGACTTAAAACAAGGCTATTTTCCTTGATTTAAATGAACAAGACTGTGAATCTTGAAAGACTATCACCCTGCTGCAGCACGCAGCCAGCCAGGCACCCTTGCTCTGCTATAAACTGGTAGGTAGATGGACTTTGCTGTCATCAGAACTCACCCAGTTTCATCCATCTCCATCCCTGAGGATGCAGGAAGCCCAGCCCTCCATGGGGCCTGGCTGATCCTTGCACAGACAGGTTTGATGCTCTTAGGGTGGTCTGTACTACAGGAGGTTACTGCTTAGATGAAATGCAGGTGAGCAGCAGACTGAGCCAGGGTTGCACTGGTAGTTAAAATATAAGGGGCTCAGACAAGCACAAGATTTCCCTGGTTTTCCCTCCTGCAAGCTATTGGCCTGCTCCATGCCAGAGCCCAGGTGGTCAAGGAAGGAGAGGGCTGGTGTAGATGCAAGGAGGAGGAGGTGACAGCAGCGGAAATACAAAAACAGAAGCTTCAGTGGATGGAAGTGTTTGAAATCTGTTTATGAGACATGACCCACTTTCTCCTGTACATAAGCCAGAGAGGCTGGCAGATCCTGCACACCCCTGAGCATCCCGAGCGATGGATTGTGCTCAGAAGAGGCACCGCATCCAGGGCTCTGCTGAAGCACCAGGAGATGCCTCCTCCCTCCAATGGCTGCGGGTACCAGTGCAGAGAAACCACCCGGCGCTCCTCTGCTCTCCTTGTGAGGCAGTGACCTGTTCTCTGCCATCATCAATCCAAGCAGGCCTGGGCCAGCAGTCTGCTCTGAAGCTGGCAAACCCTCCCTGAATGGGGAGCATTGCCCATCACTCCACGTTTTCTAAGGTTTTGCTTCCGGAGGGAGAAGGGAGCGTGGGCCAGTCTGCAGGATCCTCCCAGCCACGCACACCCTCTTTCCCTCCCATTGACACTCTCTGCTAACCAGCACCAAACAGCAGAAATTACCAACATTTCTGATCTGAGATGCACGGGGGCCTGCATGGTGCAGTCAGGGCAGGGCCAGGGCAGAGCCATTCCCAGCAGCAGCACTGCAGTGCAGGGGAGGAGGCCATGCCAAGCTGGGCTGGGAGCAGAAGGAGGGCTGGGGGAGGCACAGAGGTTGTTCTCATTTGACACCCTACAGTGAAATCAAGTCATAAGGTCTAACAGCTGCTATTTTTTCCCCTCTTGCATGCTCCATCTTTTATATTCCAAAATAGTAATAATTATGAGTACAAAGAGACCCATGGTTTCTGTCTGCAATTGAAGCAGGAGGGTGTTCATTGTGTAATAGCAGATGAGAGTGAATAAAAAGGTTATGGGGTTTGCAATCAGTAGAGACACTTTTTTCCTCTGTGAAACATAGCAGCTTTCTGTAGAATCACTTGGCTCCTGCCCAGAACCTCTTGAACAGGAGCAAAGATGCCACGCTGGCCCCATTCCACTTTTTTACACTCCCTCATCCTTCAGCAGTAGTAAGGTCACACGTACAAGTAGGATGCTCACAGAGGCAACCAGACACGGAGCTGAATGGGACAGAGTATGATCAAAATGCATTGAAATAGCAGCTAACAGCAGACTAAAACTCTTCTCACATAGCCTGTCCTCCATAGATGTCAAAACACTTTTACAGTGGTTACTCTTTCACGACAGAAAGAAGAAAGCAGATGATGAGGTGAAGTGACTGACCCAGGTTTACACAGCAGATTAAAGTCAGGGCTGGAACACGTTGCCTGAAACACAAAGGAGTAGGGCAGGATTGCTGTACAGACCCAACACCATGTTCAGCTATAGTTACAAGAGCAGCTTTGCAGAGAAAGCGTAAAAGAGAAACAAGAATACAATCCACAACAAAGTCCACAATGAAAGAAACAAAGAGAAAGGTAAAATGTAAAATCAGGGATGTTTCAGATGTGTTTTTGACTGAAGCAAGCCCTAGGATCCAAGGTTGCTCTGTTCATAAGTGCCATAGCCATCTATCTGTTAGTCACAGACAATGCCATTAATAAGGTGATGTCTAGTGACCGTACATCAAAAGCGTTCTGAGCATGGAAGAATTAAGCTACTCACCAGCATTCAGGTGACAGTCTTTAATCTGGAACTGAAGCTCGTTTTCATTTGGAATGTCCTTCCATGTTGCAAGGAAGACCTGGCGCTCTAGAAACAAGACAGACAATCAGCACTCCCGGATCCTCACAAGACCAGAGCATTAATTAATCCATTGCAGAATAATACAAGGTAGAGACACAAAAGATCTTTTGGTCCCATTTTGCCCTGCTGTGGTCCCATCCAGGATTTGCTCCTATAACAACCCCAGTCTCGCTGTAAAAGCAGCAAAGCTTTGATGGATTTTGGAACCCCCAAACCAGAGACTGTCTTTACCATATGAGCTGTTTGCAAACCAAGAACAAGCAGGACAAGGAGGGAGATCCACATGTTTGGGATTATATTATAATGAGAAGTGCTTCTCAAGCTACTTCCCAGCCAGTTCAAACAGCACCTTAACAAAGGTGACCAGGAAGACAAGAATCACAGTGAAAGTGGTATGGGGGCAAACCCTAGACCCATTTGAGTGAATCAAACACTCCAAACAAAAAAAAGTCCCCAAGAACCCCAAAATCCCCATATCAGTCTCAAAGAAAACAGATTCACGCCATGTCTGGCAGAGAGAACCAGAGCAGAGGACTTGGGTTCTGGTAACTATTGGAGTTGCAGGACAACAGGGACAGGCTACCAAACCACTACAGATCAATTCAGGCTGCTGAGATGCACTGGCATGAAGGTCACGGCCAAGTACATGTGAGTCTCAGACATGGGACAAGTGCACCCAGCTGGGTGAAGGAGGCTGATCACAGACCTGAGAGCACTTACCCATTTTGCCATCCTCTACAAAAAGCACATTGAGAGGAATTAGGCAGCTGAAGTAAAAGACATCAATGTTGTTTTTCACAGCCACCTGTTAGAGAAGAAACAGAGGGGTTAAAGCATCTCTATCAGCTGGAAGTCCGAAGGGACACCAAGACTTTGGCAGTATCATCACTTGCCCGTACACCCTGAAGTGCTCCCTCTGAGCAGAGGCCAGCTCTGGATGTGAGACTACCTGGAGAGATGTCCCTGATGTTCCTTCCGGGTAGTTTCAGACAAGGATCAGTGCCCCCCCTTTGTGCTCACTCAATTTTCACTAAAAGCTGCTCAATCTTCTCCTATGAGCATTTCACAGAGCTGCTTCAGAGCCAATTGCACTGATGGGGTCACAGCCAGCATCCTTGCTCTTTCCTGCTCTCATTTATCCTCTCTCTCCTCCCACTTCTTCCAGCTCTGAGGTACAATCTTATCTCTTTGGCCACACACAGTTATCATTATGTCTGTCACATTGTACATCAGCTTCTCCACCACCCCTGTTTGCCACCTCACTCTTGTAATTCCCCAGCTCCAAACCCTTGCATTAGTCTTCATTTTCACCCCCAGCTCTTGGTCATGTCTCAACACGCAGACTCCTGTCTCAGCCTGGACACTTTCTAGAAAGCCTGAAGCAGGTCCATTGCCTGCACCTTCCCTGCAGCACCTCCCAGGTCTCCTGCCTTTACCTTAGTGAATGTTACACAGCGAACACAAGCCAGGTCTTGATTCCTGGAAGAAGAAAGCGCTGCTACCCAGCAAGCAGGGCAGTTAAAAAAAGATCCCTTGACCGAAGACTTAATTATCAGTGTCATTAAACTCCACCAGCCAGGGAGCTGCACTGGATTGCCTTTTATCACACATACTTGCCACATTACCAACTAATCTCTGCTAACACAGAGAGCAACCTCGCTTTGTTTCCCACAGTCTGAGAGCTGATGGTAGAGCAGGAGCAGACTGGAGGTCTGAGAAAGTGCCCTGTCATAATACAGCAGAGGAAAAGGCAGCCCTGGGCTTTATTTTATGCCTCTCACGCTCTTCTCACATCATCCCGCATGGTGATAGACTGTCATGGGACTACAGTTCAGCACACACTTGCAATGAAGGAAACTCAGCCTGTAAGAGAGGCTTAGAATCGAACCCTGAATTTCAGGGGCTGTTTGAGCTCCTACTTCCTCTGAAAAATCCCAGGAGGAGTTCTCCAATTTGTCACCCAGCTGAAACACAAACCAGACCACGCTAAACGCTGAGCCAGAGAAATAAATTTGCTGTTACAGAGATCTATGCCAAGACAAACTCCATTCACATTAATAATTACATATATTAGTGTCCTGCTGAGCAAAATCTATTGTCCCACAGTGGTAGGTTTAGAAAGACATCCCCAAATGTTTGTAAAAACAGCTGCGGATAGACAAGGAAAGGGAATAAACCAGAGAATTCAAACACAAGTCAGCTGATTAGACACGCATGCAAGCCAGAGGACAAGTGGTAAGTGATCGACCTCAGAGACAAACTCTTCTAGCAATTGGGAAGATGCCAGAAGTGCAAAGAACAGCAGAAAGATGGGGACGGTCTGCAGAGTTTCTACCTTCAGGCATCACTAAAGGTAGCAGCTTATATATAATTCCCACAGTGCAAACCAGCTTAAGAAGGGATTATTAGTTTAAAGCCCACTAAAACCATGTAAATGATGGTGCAACCAAGAAAAAAAATTAAAGTGGTCCTCTGTAACAGGGAGCTGTTATACGCTCCAATTCCTGGCACCATACTCAGGAGCTGGAGTGTCTACAGTTTGAGCTCGAGGCACCAAAGGCTGAGGGGTAGAAGCAGATTGATGGGTGGACTTCAGTGATTCACCTCTGCAAAGTGTGATTGAACAGACTGGGTGTGCAGCCAAAACCACACCTGAGTCTGGGAGGGGGAGACTGGGGAAGGGACAGCAGTGCGGCCGCTCCAGATGCTATGGTTGGATATAAGTCATGGAGATGAGCCAGAGAGGGAATTTAGGCTAAACGCCTGGGAAAACTCAATGGTGAAAATTATTGAGCAGCACAAAAGTCTCTTGAGGAAGAGAGAAGCTCCAGTTCTTGGAGTATTTAAAATCAGCCTCGACAATGCTCTCAACAAGAGGAACTGTAGCAAAACAACAAAGCAGAGCAGGGACTACACTGCGTGACTCAAGATCTTTTCCAACTCTGATTTAATTATTAATTGCTTTGCCTTAGAACAACAGAGATTACTTAGCTTTTGTAGCTAATTGTTGTTGCCACACAACAGCAGTTTCCTACAAGAGGGACTGGGAAGCAGTGCCTTCTCTCCAGTCACAGTTCTAGAGGCACACACCAAATTAATATGCTAACCCTGTCCCTGCAGTTATAAGAATGCTATAAAAAGGTATCTGCTGACCTGCTTCTCAACTCTGCAGAAACACACTGAGTAAGCTGCTTTGGCTATACTCTGGAGAGCTACCCAATTAAGATGCTCTGAAGTGCAACTTCTTCCCAGCAAAGAGAAGCAAGCTGCATGCCAGCCCTCCTCCCGAACTGCATCCTTGGGTTCACAAATAACACCACGTGTCACCTTGCAACTATTGGTAATGACGCAGAAACCAGCTATTGCAACAAATTTTTGTGAACAGGAAAGGAGCAAGCTACAGTCCCCTTAAATCTACAGCACTGGGACAAGACTGGTAAGCTTTGAGACCAACTTCCATCGTGCATCACCACCACGTGCTTCCCCCAAGCAGCCAAGTATGCGCTGTTAGTGCTGTGGTCCCCCAAGATGCTGCCCATGAAAAGGCACCTGCAGATATCTGGATGGGGAAACTCCAACCTAAGAGGTTGGCTAAGAGGTCTCACCAGCTGATAACAGCTTTCCAAGGTCGTGTTTCAACCTTTGCACAGCCACATCAGGAGCATCCAATGCCAGCTGACAGGCTACAAAAGCAACCACAGGCAGAAAGCAGATTCCCAGCAGCGCCTGTGAGAAACCGAGCAGCTAATAACAGAGACTTGCCAAAAAAATCCAGTGCTCCTCAGGTGGGTGCGTGGGCCTGAGACAATCGATGACACCTGAAGTGGTATCAGTAGCTGAGACGTGTCTCCAGGTTTGACATGCTTGAAATGCACCTCCACATACATTCAATAAATCCTCCGGTCCAGACTAAGTTTGCCTGTGGCTCTGCAGCCTCAACCTGCTAACCTGGGCATGAACTATTAAATCTTTAACAAGACCTTTTGGTTCAGACATTTGAGAGTTGAAACAGAAACGTTTTAAATAAAAATTGCTTTCCATTTACAATTTTTTTTGAAAGGAGGAAAAAAAATATTGCTATTGCTTTGTGACTTTATTCAAGCAGACTATAAAGCTTCTCAAGGATAAAAGTCAAAAGGTGACAGATTTTCATGTGATGCTTCACTGCTGAAAAGGGGTGAGGCCACTGAGAACTGGCACAGGGTTCCCAATCACATCTTGTTCACGATCTGACCAGAGGAAGCAGCACCTCTAGAAATAAGCCCTGGAACACCTTGCTCACCTTGCAGCATGAGCACCCTTCTGATGTCCTTTCTTGCCGTGCAACCGTCAGAGCCAGCACAGGGTATTTTGGGGAAGAGGGACCTCATAAGAACAACGCTAAGTTGTTTTCTTCAACAGTGCAGGTCTCTGATGCTTTGAGTCCCAGACTTGAGCACCAGGATTGACTTTCAAAGTCAAGTCTGAAAGCAACACAGATGCTTTCCATCAGCAGCAAGTACACAACATACCCACTTGGAATCCCATTAGCACCTACACTAAATTAAGGATTTACTTCAAGTTGGGTTTTGCTTTAGAGCCTGGTAACAGCCAAACTGCTAAGGCGAGAAGAACTCTCCTCTGCAGAGCCTTTTTTACCTCTGCCAGCACAAGGTCATGGTTTCCTCTGTGACAGTCTGCTGCTCTGGCTGTCAGATGTCCCCAGGCAGTGCCAGCTACTTCATTCTGTTTGACAGGGAGGGTTCTGGGGATCCTAGGGGTGCTTGACAGCCGGATGCTCTGCCCACAGGCGTGGGGCTGAGCCCGGGCAGTGGAGCTGTGCGTTGGGCACTGTCAGCTCCAGGCACGCCGCCTGCGTCAGCGGGCAGGGAACAGCGAGTTACCGGCAGGGTTATGCTCTCACACTGCCTGGCTGTACTTGAAGTTCAACACGTACATCTGATCAAACCATGTGGCAGACCTGCCCTTCACCGGCGAGCCAAGAGCTCTCTGCAGCTGAGCTAGGAACTGGCCACAGATGCCAAGCTGTGAGCGGAGTCTTTAATCCAGGGGGCTCCCAGGAGGGTTCTCTTCTTTGCTGGAATAAGACTCTCACTCGTAGGGGCTGTTAAAAAATAACCCAGGCAACAAACCCGAGAGAGCACCATGCACATCTGGCCACCCAGGGCTGTTCCGTGGTGTTCAATCCAGTGATTTTGACACAGCTCACATGCAGGCAGCTATCGTGCCATTCATCAGGCAGGCTCCAAAGGGAGAACATCTGCTGGCTGGACTTGCTGCTCACGTCGATTCTCAGCCTTGTTTTTTACGGAGAGCTGGATGTGTGAAATCTATTTCCAAGCAGTGAGAGCTCTGCATGTGTGACCCGAGATACATTAACGCTGCTGATGAATGGGAGCGCCCGCGGTTCTGCACCGCAAGCGCGGCACCGAAGAGTGGAGGAGCACAGGTGATGAGTTACAGCAGAAATCTGTGTGGAAGGCTAAGTACCACCTAGTGCATTAGCAAGGACCATCTTTTCTCAAGAGGAAGCTGCACCTTCATCTGACTTTAGAGAAATGGTTTGCCCAACTCATTGGAAGAAACAAAAGCATCCTGCACCTCACAGTGCTCAGCAGCGAGGGAGAAGTCTGCAATTCCAAATGTCACTTTGCAGGAAGAAGCACAGCTGGTAGATCCTTCCCTTTCAATATCCGCCTGATCATTTTATGGGCATTTTGGAAAATTGAAGCTATGCTTCTTTCAGTTGCATGCTCAGTGGCTGCAACAAACAGTGCTAGCAGTTGCCAGCAAGTTAATGCTGGGGAATGCAACACACTGATTGTCAATTCCGAATGTGGATCCCAAGAGAATGGCAATGCTCCAGGCTCAGGCAGACTCGCTACTGCTCTGGGAGTCCCTGCAGCTTGTTTTCAATTGTATTGTCTCCTGCAAGTGGTTACCATCTCACAGAAGAGATTATTGTATCTGTGCTATGACAGGCCAGGCCAGAGCTCCAAAAACTCTCGCAGCAGGCTGGCTGCGTTTCCAGGGTTTGGGGAGCAATTCCTGGGTACTCCACGAACAAATCAGGTATTCTAATTTCACAGCCCTCAAAAGGCCATTTACTAGGAACAGTGGTTTTCTTTAGCACAGAAAGGCTCTCATCCCAGGCATTTTGCTTATTTCATATTTGACTTGAAGTACCTGGAAAGAGTTAATATTTCTCACCGACACAAATCCCTATTTCAGAACCCATTTTCCTCTTTGAGAGCTCAAGGTCTCACACGCATGGTGGCAAAGACACCCCAACTCACCCCATCTCTCCCACCCTAACAGGCAACATGTCATCAGAGGGATACCACTGCTTTGACTGTGAAAGGCAACCACAGGACCAAGCAAGCCTAGAACCATCTCCCTGGCTGGCAAACAAGCCAAAGCTATCAAACACTCGTGAAGCTCAATGTAGCCTCCCGTGCATCTTTGGGCAAGAGCTTGTTACTGCTTACAATTGCTGTGCTCTGCAGAGGCAGCTCTGGGCAGGGGGACCACAGCACCCACAAGCGCCATGTAACCTCTGAAGGGCTGCCAAGGCACTGCAAGAGTCCTGCAGCACACAAATAAGTAGATTTTCTTTAGCAACTGGCACTCTGACAGCAGCTTTTTAATCTGCAAGAAGTTAAAGATGATCCAGAGAGCAGAGACTGAGTCTGTTCAGCCCTGCAGTGCTGTACCCAGTCTTGCTTGACCATGTGTTGAATCTGAGTCAGCAGGTCAGGTTATCAATCAAATTATCATCACTGCTTTGGGATGGGAGGGAGAAGCCTGCTATTCATTACCACAAGATGTAAAGTGACTGGCAAACAGAAGACTTCAGTTGGGAACCATAGTTATATTTTACCCAAGTAAGCCCCTGAAAATATTTCAGTCTTCCTCATCTTCTTGCAAAAATGGCTTTTTTGTTAACTTGTCAAATAATTTAGCTTCTTTCCATGATTACAAATGTTAAGATTAAACCAGCTGTATTGGTTCAAAAATGAGAAATGGTAATAAAAATAACCTGAACAAGACCCGAATTCATTACTTCTGAAATAGCTGCCTAAGGAATGCACAACTAGTCTTTGAAGTTTCTAATTAACATGACAAAAAGTTGAAAGCTATCAGTTTGGTGACTTCAGGACTTATTTTTCTTGTTACTGAAACAAAAAACCCCCACCAGAATAGGAGATGAACATAAGGTCCACAGGTTCAAACCAGCCCCGCATCTACTTCAATGTTCCCAAGCTCCAAAAAAAAAACGCATTAAGGAAATTCAACTTGGCGAGTGTTTTGGTTCCTCAATGAGCAGAGGAACATTTGTATTCTCCACTCCTGTATTATGCAATAAATTGTTCCCTAAGTAGGTCAGCGAAATGATTTCTGAATGTTTCAAGACAGGTAATTTTGACGTGAACTCACAAAACAAAACCAGAGCCTTGGCTGTCAGGGCAATGACAGATCTCCATCAAACCCACTGCTGTCAAAAAAGTAAGGGGAGTGCTCTTTTTAACTTGGCATCTGCTATCATGATTCAACTCTTTGCAGAGAAATATACTATTACTCCATATGGCAGCTTCCCTGATTGTAAAAGGGCAGCCAACTTCTATGGCAATGAGAGAGCTAGCAAATTAGCAACTAAGTCTGGCACTAATGAATGCTCCGCTGTCTCGATGTAAGGTAGCTGGAGGTTTCCTCTTTGCTTTGTTCTAGCAGACGATGCTACAGGAAACAAACCGTGTTCTGATTCCTTTAGAGATTTAATAACCCAAATACTTCACTTTCTTCCTGATCAA
Source organism: Aegotheles bennettii (assembly GCA_013398125.1). Taxonomy (NCBI): domain Eukaryota; kingdom Metazoa; phylum Chordata; class Aves; order Caprimulgiformes; family Aegothelidae; genus Aegotheles; species Aegotheles bennettii. The sequence continues at coordinate 57,882 of VZRW01008257.1, read as the reverse complement.
AGGAGGGAGCAACTTGAGAATGCCTCGCTGAAGAGTCTGCAGTCTCAAGGAGGCACATCAGGACCATCACCTCCGAGACTCCCACACTTCAGAGCAGGAGGTAGATTTTACCACAGCTGACCCAAATGCAGTGATGCAACCACATCCCCGTGACCTGGACACAGAGGGAATCCAGCTTTTCCACAAGCTGGAAGGACCCTCTGTGGAAGACAAGTGCATGTAATTCATTCAGTGCCTGCATGCTCCCCCGATCGCATGGCTGAGCTCGGAGCCGGCGTGTAGGACTGCTCGTTTGAGTGCCAGAGAAGTTATTTCAAGCTGTTTGCCCAAAGACTCATCAATAAGTCATAAGCCCCAGAATAGAAGTCAAAAGAAGGGAAAAAACAGTTGCTCGGGAAGAATAAATAGTAACTTCCATTGCATTTTCTTGATCTAAAAAGAGAATGAGCTGCTTCAAAATATTCCCCTCTATGGACTGCTACGCTGCAGAAACCCAACTTAGTTCCGTCTCCTGGAGACTTGAGGTGAGTGAGACATGCTACAGTGCAAGTTAACTGTGTCCTTGGGATACTGGGAAAATCATCCTGGAGGACCCAGCTCCACAGAGCAGAGGCAGAAGTCACTCACTGGCTGCCCATAGCAGCAGTGGGGAAGAGCATCCTCCCAGGGAGGATTCTGCCTGAGAGCACTTCAAGACCCCTGAAGCACACCAGGACTGATGGAGACAGCCTCAGGTCCAAACCAGAGGGGAACATCTCCCTGGATCTGTCATGACTTTATCAGATTGGCAGCCCAATCTGCTAAAAAGCCTCTTCTGGGGAAGGGAAGACATGCACCAACAGCCTCATTAATGAAACACCGGCTGCTCACGTCACGTCTGCCCTGCCCTTCCTGGAACACAGCTTAATCTGATGCAAACAAGATATCTGGGGCCAATATCTTTTTGCAAAGCACCCCAGAAGTTAAGAGCACTAGAGAAATATTAATCACTCAGCTGTTGCCATCTTTTCTGCAATTTCTTTAATTGCCTCAATTCCTGCTGCCTGCTCTCACTGCCCGCTCCACCACAGGCATGCACATGTTCAGAGCAGCTCCAGTTCACAAGCCCAACCAAGCCCTGAACCTAGTTTACAGAAGAGTGTTACTGGAGCAGACCTTGATCTACACAGATGCAAGCAGTGGGTTTGAGGTGTCTGAAAAAAGCAAACTCACAAAATTCAAGAAGTGCCTGCTTTAGTCCTCCTGGAAGTGATCAGAAAAAAAGCACAGGAAGTTTTGGCCAGACTCATGGGCCACATCCATGAGGTCCATCTGCTTACCCTCTACACACAGGATTTTGTTACTAGAGTTTTACCATACTGTGTTGAGCCAAACAAACTGGGCTGAGGACCTGCTCATCGCCCCCCAGCCAAGAACAAGACAATCCATACCTGAAGGTTGTTCAGAGGCTCCATTTTCATGACTGGTCCCAGAGTGTTGAGGGGCAGGGAGACATCAATACTTTGGTTTGGCATCAGAGGTGTGTGAATGGCCAGTGGGGTGCTCGGGATGACTCCAAAGCTGGGCAAGAGAAAAAGAGGTGATGACAGCAGCATTGCATTGCCCAACACCTACTCCCCTTTTGCCCAGCACAAGCTGGCTCATCTTCCCATCACTGGGCAGGAGCTGTCCCTGCTGCATGGCTGTTACATCACTGGGAGCTGTGGAAGAAGGAACTGGAGCTAACACGGAACAAACACACAGCTGAGGAGGAGTAACATGGTTTGTAACAGAGCACTGTAGAACAAATGAATCAACCCAGCCAGCTGTCTGGTCCCAAATGACAGCGTCTGGCACTGCTGCTTGGTTGGAAGCTCCTCCAGCTGGGGACATATATCACCATAGCAAAGCAAATGTTTACATGCCCCTTCAGTCCAAGAGGCATTCCACAGGCACCTCTGCGCAGTGTGGAAAAGAGAAGCAGCAGCTAACATTTAACATAGCACTTCTGTACCATGGACTGGCTGCTTTTTGAAAGCAGATGGAAGTTCAGATGCCTAACACAGTTTTGGTGTCCACTTGTGACTGCGCAATACACATCAGCTCAGAGGTGATAGAGTATTTACAAGAACAAAGATGTATAGGTGTGTATTTTTATTTAATGCAATAAAAACCTGGTACTGCCTCTGCACAGAGCCAGCCACACGTGTCTTGGGTATGTCACACTTTCAGAAACCAGCAGATGCCCCTTCTTTGGTCTCCATAGTTTTCAGCTCTTGGGAGCTGGAATCAGAATATTCTCAGCAAGGGTCTAGCCATGTGGTTTGCCTTCTGCAGCCATTTCACCTTGGGGAACAGAAGCCCTGGTGTTTTCCCTTAGACTCAAGGGAAATGCAAGTTGCACTTTGCTACTCAGTGGCTGTGCTATTACAGCACACCAGAGTTCTAGCTTTCTTTTATTTATTTTTAAATGTTTTATCCCATGACTGCAGTGAATGCAATTAGCAGCAGCAGGAGAGGTTGAAAAGCAACAGAAACTTCCCAATCACAAATCTTAATATTTAAACCTAAAGAGCCAGCCCACTACAGCTCTTTCCAATGCACCAGCTACAGTGCAAAGCTGTGACAGGAGAACAGTGTTTGTAGAAGAGTAAATCACAGAATCACAGAATTCTAGGGTTGGAAGGGACCTCGAAGGATCATCTAGTCCAACCCCCCTGCCAGAGCAGGGTCACCTAGAGTCCATCACACAGGAACGCATCCAGGCGGGGTTTGAATGTCTCCAGTGAAGGAGACTCCACAACCTCTCTGGGCAGCCTGGTCCAGTGCTCTGGCACTCTCACAGTGAAAAAGTTCTTCCTGATATTCACATGGAAATAGTAGTAGATTGAAGCATATCAGCATATGCTTTGTATACAAAAGAAGAAACTGCTGTTTTACTGTACAGTATTTAAACTTTCATCCTTGAGAATTACCATGTAGGTGTGGCTAGAACACAGCTTGATGTATGGGGAAAAAAAAAATCACAAGGAAACCAGCTTTTTTTTTCCAGGTTGATTTGCATGAAACATTTGCATATAGCAGCTTAGCAAAACTCTCCAGAAAGTATAGCAGTCCAGGGAGAACATTTACTAAGACTTACTTAGCATAATGCCTTTTGTAAGTAAATATTATTCGTCCCAAGAAATCCCAAATTTGCAAGGCTAACAGTGATATTAAAGAGATGGTTTCAGTGGATGTTCAGCATAGAGAACCCTTCTCATGTAAGGGACATTAAGAAATGTGGGGAACATTTCAGCCACAAGATATTCTTTACAGTCTTGATAAGAACCAGCCTGGTTCTTGCTCAAGATAACACAAAGCAAACCACATGATTAGCTCTCTGAGCAAGAAGGGTATCTGTGGGAAGACACGGTGGCTGCACTGCCATGTCACATCTCTTGGCTGAGATGGGTTTCTGAGAACACTCTCTGTGCTCTAAACATCCAAATGGCTGCTCCTTCTGACAAAATCGTTCTGCTATCAATTACGGGGAAAACATGTGCCACAGGCTCTTACCTTGCAAGTTCTTCATTGACAAATAGCTTTATTAACGAGACCCATGCTTCCAGAGAGTCTGAGGGGCAGCATAGCAATTAAGCGAGGAGGTAGAGGCATTATGGATTGATACCTGTGCAGCTCAAACGCTTGCCTGTTTATGCTCTCTGCTTTCCTTGGGGCACTTACTGGCTATGAAACCACTAACCTGCCTAACAACTCATGAGGCTGCCCTGAAACTCTGTGGAGATTAAATGGGGCAGATGTTTCAGAGCTAGAAGAACAACAGGACCGTCTGCTGCCCGTTTGCTCACAGATTTATCAGTCTGTATTTTCAGCCCCTCATACAACTGTGGTGTGATGGAGAGTTCAGGCTGCACCATCCAGCTGTTTCCATGACTGCATTATATACCTACATAAAAGCCCTCCTTATATCTAGCAGTGGAGACACAGACTCCTTTTATTAAGAGTCTTTTTATTTTACTATAAAGTCTGCTTTCTACCATAGCAGACAAAGTGTTTTGATTTCTTACCTGTTCTTATTGAACTGAATGGCAAAGTCAGTCATGTGCTGCAAAGCCTTATTGGTGAAGTTCATCTCCATGTAGATGTGTCCCTGTCTGTGACTGAATGTGCCCGAGATCTCCAATCCTTTAGCCTTCACTGCAGGCAACCAAACCTTAAACAAAAGAGATGTCATTCAGCATGAATTCAGTCTGGCCTGAAGATAACAACCAAGCACAGCTTTCCACACAACAGGAAAGTCCCGAGTTTGGGAATCCAGCTACAGTGGCACACTAAGCCCACGAACGCCAGAGAAACACTACAGGGAAAATACAACACGGGGTGCTGATGGGATCAAACTCACCAACAAGAAATAAGCTTGCTGCTCCTAATCTGAATTTGTTCACAGCACTCACATTCATTTAGGGGCCTACAGGAAAGCTGGAGAGGGACTTTTTACAAGGGCACGTAGCGATAGGACAAGGGGAAAGGGTTTTCAACTGCCAGAGGGGAGACTGAGACTGGATGTGAGGAAGAAATTCTTTGGTGTGAGGGTGGTGAGAGCCTGGCCCAGGGTGCCCAGAGAAGCTGTGGCTGCCCCTCCCTGGCAGTGTTCAAGGCCAGGTTGGATGGGGCTTGGAGCAACCTGGTCTGGTGGGAGGTGTCCCAGCCCATGGCAGGGGGGTGGGACTGCATGAGCTTTAAGGTCCCTTCCAACCCGAACTAATCTATGATTCTATGACTCAAATATACTATAACATTAGTGTGCACAAGAACAGTGAAAGCTTGTGCCTATCACACTAATGTGAGACTTACCAAGTCTGCTGATGGACAGGCTTCTCCAAGGATGTGTTGGGCTATTAGAGGCAGGACAATACTAAAGTTTGAACCAAATAATATCACAGGCCTGATACTATTAGCTGTTAGGGTTCTGGATTCCCAAATCACCTTGTGGGAAAAACCCAGACTTAAATTTGAGGGGTGCAAAATGAAATACTTAGCTCAGGTTTACTGAGTTCTTTTGTACTTATATACTGTGTAAAACTTGAAAGCAGCTGTGGAACAAAAGCTTTGAGCATGCTCTACAGAACCGTGAGAGATCCTAGATTTCTTAGGATGACTTTGGTTTATTCATTGATTGACTATTTAATAAGAGTGCTGATTTTTGTTTATTCCCCTTGAGGCATGAAAGGCCAACCCTGAGCTCCCTGTGGCTGCTCCACAGCCTGTTACCAGAACCATGTTCTGCATCTCACGAACCCTTCAGACTAAGGGTGCTTGAGTCAGTGCATCTGCAATCTCTGTCACCAACAGAGCATTTATCCATATTACACTGGAGCATGCTCATCCCAATCATGTGATTTTATCTTCACTGTCACATTGGATTCCTCCAAATAAAGGAGTCTTCTAAGCAAGTTTTAGCAAACTGTGTTGTGCCCTCAGTTTCCTGGGGAAACTTGCTAAGAAGTAGGTCTTCAGGAAAGCTGCTCTGACATAATTGCATCCTCATTATCTTACATAAGCCATTCTTTAGAGTAACATTGTTACAGACAAAATGAGGGAACTGCTAAAACCCCAGAAGTCTGTAACTAACAACTAACATGGTCTCCAACACACTCTTACTCTGCCTGAGAAAACCCCAGGGCATCTCTAGTGGGACTGAGTTGAACTAAGGTGCCCTGATAGCACCAGAGACAAACAATAAAGGGGACAAGCAAACAATCTCAGACTTCTTGTAGCCTAAGGTAAGACAACATACTGGGGATGTTCTTTTTCCTTACGTACAGACTTCGGAGCCACATATCCTCCAGGAGCCATGCCTATACCAGATGAGAGCTCGAAGAGATCGTTGAGTCCACTGCTCACCACTGCTGGGGTGGGTGAAGGGGCAAAGGTGGCTGGCACAGAAGAGGGAATGTAGGTCTGCCCCACCTGGAGAAGTAAGAAAGAACAGGCACCAATTAACAACACATATGAAGAACACTACTTACTAAATAAAGCATGAACTCGGGCAATATCCTAAATATTTTAAAGCCATTTGCAGCTTCCTTGCTGAATTATCAATAGTGCTAAATAATGCATTCGAATTCCAAAGCTCTTGGCAACTAATCCCTACACTTAGCTGCCACCTCAACCATGCAATAGCTTTCACATCATTTTTTATAGCTCCAGTTATCTATTCCCACTGTAAAAGAATCTTTCTTCTCATAAAGACAATATGCTTTGTAGATCTACCCTACATAAACCCAGGGAAAAGCAAAAATGCTTCAAATCTTCCCTAAACTTTGAAAGTCTTCAGGTATCTGCAAGATTTTGCAAATCCAGAGATATCAAGGGGGTCCTGTCTGTATTGTGTACTTCCAGCCAAAGCCAGAGCTCTGCATTCTTGGCACTGTGGTTCAAAAGGTTCATTGCATGAAGCAGAATGAGTTGTCTCTGCCTGCCAGAGGACAACCTTTCTGCAAGAAGTGCAATCCTTCCCTCTCTGGACTTAAAATGAGGACACCAGCCCTGGAATATTAACCTTTAGGTGCCCAGCTCCAGGTGGGTCAGTCACACTCAAGTTAGGCTCCCAAGCTCTTTCTATACTGTGAGCAGGAAGAATTATGTGCTTGAGAATAGGATTCACCAGTCAGCAGCCCAGCAGCAGACAGAATGACTACAGCAGGCAACAGGGAACCCCAGTGACTGGTCTGGGTCTAAAGCATCACTGCTGTTCTGTGTTCAGGAACCCATCAGAGATGTGGCTTTTCAATTAACCCTTTGGACAGGGAGGACCAGTGGTTTTACAGAACTCTTTGGTGGGTTTATGCTGGCATCTCCCACATCCTGGTGTGTACTGCCTGGGCTCTACAGGTATACTGTACCACCAGCTCTCCCCTGCCCTCGTGTTGGAGTCAGAAAGGAATGCCAGATTCACAGGGACAGAAGGAGAGAGAATGACTGCATCCATAACCAGGGTCTCTGCAAAGCCCTGACTCCAGAACTGATTTCCTCACTCAATTAGTGGCTGCACAGCCCTGAGAAGAGGGACAGGAGCTTTCTCCAGGAGATTGCTTTTGGCTGTGGGTTGGAGGCATGCTCCCTCCTGCCCACCACATCTCCAACTCATCTTACATCCCTTCCCCATGCTTTCCTGGAAGAAGCATTTGAAGCCAAGGGTGCTTAGGAAGCAGCCTGAAAGTCTCCTATGTGCTGGGCAAGCGTTCTAGGCACTAGGACACTCCCAAAGCACAGGCACAGAGAAGGTCAGTGGCAGGCAGAGTTCAGCACTGACCACTCATAGTAGGAAAGCTCAGAGCACCTCATCCTGATGTTCAGGAAAAATCTTAAGCAGTGTTTGGGAAGAAAAAAAGCACAGAGTTGAGACAAGCCTGTGGTGACAGTGGGTTAGGGTTACAACAGAACAGGCTTTGTGAGCAGAGAGGTAATAAGCACCCTTGGCCTTTCAGCTGTCAAAGCAGTTGCACAAGGACCTGGGTACTGCCAATGTTAACACTGGTGCTCAAACTAACAGCTCTGAGAAAGCAGTGCTAAGCAGATAACATCAACAGCTCTGGTCCTGGCTGCTCTTAGGAAAGCCCAGGTGACAGCTGGACTCAAAGCAACCTAGGTGAGGACCTGCACATCTCAGTTGCAGTTGCCCATTCTCAAACATCTTCAGGGATTTAAGCATCTTCCAGCACATAAAGGGTGAGGTAGTACATAAATACCCTGAGCTTTGAGCAGCTTTTGAAATTGGGGAAAAAAATGGAATGGCACTTACTGCCGGGCTTCCTCCAATGCCCCCGCCAAGGTCACTGCCAAGCTGAAAGAGAGGAGAGAGAGGAGAGAAAGACCGAGTTCATTTAAGCCAAGTGTCAGATGGCCGGAGGGGAGCTCAGTGACCGCTCTGCTGCGAGTCAGGACAGACAGAAATGCAATGATGGGAAAGCACAGGGAACAGAGGGGCTTTTTTTTGTGCTGTTGTGGGAGCAGAGCTATTTGGAGAACTACCCCACACACCTACTGCGGGCAGGAGAATTTTGCAGGTTAGTAAAAACAAAACCCTTTCATCTGCACCACGAACTCCGCGCAATTCTTCATGTTTCATGCACCAGTGCTTTCCCCTCAGCCTACCACACGGGCTGCCAGCAGCCTCCAGCAGCTCCACAAAACCCAGTGGGGTAACTGTGAAAGGGAATAAAAATAAAACTGACAGGAAGCTCACTTCCTGAAAGCTTTCATTTTCTAGGGAACAGCTAAGAACCAGTGAAAACCCAGTGCATCTTGGCTGTGTTTCTCTGACACGGGGCTCTTCTCTATAACAAGGAAGGGACCAGGCTATGTGCTGGCTATTACAACAGCTCAGAGGTGGACTTTGTCATCCCTTTGGAGATGCTCCCTTCCTCCCTTAGGCAGGAAAAAAACCAGCATGATCTAATGGGCCACTCTAATAGTAAAGAGACCTACGGGTCGCTGTAATATTTCAGTAATGATCTCTGCCAAGCTACACAGCTACAGTTTGAAGTGACTGAAATAGCCACTGTGTACAACCTGTGCACTCTATGGACAATAAATCCTCCCTGGAGCCCTTCTGCCAAACCATCCTCCAGCCCACTGAGAAGCTGTCCTACCACAAACTGCCTTTTACAAAGCCTCCAGACCACTTTCTCAGTGATAAAAGCCCCATTTTTTTAAACCTCCACACCATTCTACATGCTTTAGAGAATGCAGTGATCAGGACAGACTCCAAAGCTGACTACAAGTGCTGTTTGCAAGTACAACATCCCTCCTGTGAATATTTATAAAGCACTCAACAGATGACTGATAGTCAGGAGGAAACGAGCATGAATCTGCAGTGGTTATTCACTACAGAGGCATCTCCAGGCTTTAGCTGTGTCCTAGGCTTTTGTTCCGAAGACCATGGTAGTTTTTTTGCCTAGTGCAGGGGTTATTTTGGTCACATTCAGATGAGGATCATGCCCTGATAACGTGCACAAAGGACAAAGCAAATGCAGGGGTGAGGCAGGAGCCAGCCCCACGGGGAAAGGGCTGGGCTGGCAGACCAGAACAACACAGCTCACCTCAGAGATGGCTTTGCTCTTCTGTTTGATCAGGGTTTGGGGAGTTTGTTTGCTGTAAAAAAAGCATTTGACAAGCTGGGCCAAGAAAGGCTCTAGGTACGTTGTTCAAATATATGTGTTAAGGTACTGAAACAAAGGCTCCACATAGCTAAAGCAGAAGCTTCCAGGACTGAAAGGGCTCCAACCTTTTCCCTCTGCACAAGACTTGGAAATTCAATTTTGTTCCATGACCCACTAAGCCTGTTCCCTGGGAGATCTCATGGCAAATGTATTTTACACCAGTCAAGAGATACCATAAAGCTTCATGCTTCTGTCCCTCAGCACAGATGAAAAGGATAAAATGCCTTGAGAACAGCAGCGAAGTCGCAAGACAGTCACTTCCTAGATGATAACTATCCTCCAAAAACCTGTAAAATTTGACAAATCCCTGTGCTATTCTGGATCCTCCTCCTATCCCCTGGCATCTCTGTTTCCCCTAGCCCCCACAGGAGCCACTCGATACAGTATTAGCTACCACAAGTAGGTGTTAGAGAAGTACAAGTCACACACTATTTGCCTTTTGTTAAGAAGCCTTAAGAGCTTTTTTCCTGGGTGAGACTCCGTTTATCCCCACTTGAGGTCATGGCAGAAGTTTACAGGACATCGCTCACCTCCTGCAACAGCCACCTCTTCAAACAGCAACCTTGCTGCTCAGGGCAGTGCCCAAGTCCAGTTTTTCCCTGGTTGCTTCAGAGATAACAGATAAGAGTGAGCAATTCCGAAGTCTAAAGAAGGATCAGTCACAGACCAAAGGAAGCCAGCCAGAGGATGCAAATCCAATTAATATTGAGCTTATAAAATAGGGCCTATTACAGTGTCAGGTCTCCCCCGCTGAAACAGCCTGGGAGAGCAGAGCTCTGTTCTACTGACTGCTCTTTAAGCCAAGCCATGTTTTAGATTAATATATCAGATCATTTAGATCTTGTTACTGGCTCACCGAGGAGTAATAAATCCAACTATTACACCTCATCCCTATTCATAGCCTTGCATGCAGATGAACTTCACACTTTATACTGACAGACGGGGAAGTTCAGAACAAATAAAAAGAGGTAAAGAATCCAATTCATGTCCAGATAGTCCTGTATGCACGGAGGACTTCTGGTACTGTTGTCTGAAGCGGAAGAAAGGCTGGTTCATCAAGCATTTTACAACGCAGATTATGGAAATGACTGAATAATTCTGCATAATCAAGTCAGATGTTAACTGTTCTACCATTTCCTACTACACTCATCATAAAAAGCTGCAGGCTAGGAATCCAACCTTGGAGGAACCTGTACACTGCAATCAGGGAAGGAGTGACACATTGGGGTTCCTCAAGCTATCCCCAAGTCTTCCATTTCCCCTATCTTTCAGGCCCTGGGGGAAAAGTAGAATTTGGATTTATTGCTTGTCTTGAATCAAAACTCCAGCTCTCATCCCCTGTATGGAGGAGGAAAAACCTCATTGTCCCACAGAATTTACCATGAGCCTCCTCACATTTCTAGATTGCACCCAACACGGCTGCTTTGTGATAGAAAAGATCTCTTTCCAATGCCAGGAAGCTCTGACCTGCTTCTCCTGAAGCCCTGCTTTACTCCAAGGGGTGTGCATACAGCAGCCTGCCTTGGCTCCTGTGCTTGGGACCAAGCACTGCAGATGTGTGCTACAAAGCTGCAGAGCCAGCTCCAAGGAGCAGCTGGCAGCTTCACCAGGTCCCTGGAGACAAGAGCTGGCTCTACCTATATGGTGACAAGAGAAGTGACAACATATCTGCTGCAACAGAAATTAAAGGGGAAGTTAATAAAGAACTATTCAGTTCAGTTCCACATCAGATCCAGGGTGCACCACCCATTGCAGCAGCACAGAAGTCCCTTTTCTCCACTTCTCTTGCCTGTCACCCTCCCATAGCACCAGTGCTTTCCCCATTTAGAAACTACAGGTCTGGTCTACCCAATCCTCCTGCAAGATGCCCGAGACCTAACTTTATTCCAAACTGATGGAAGAGACACAGCGTTGTGTGTGAGTAAGAGAGAAGGAGGAAGACTGAGGGAACAGGAACCAATTACCCACGGAGTGTCCTCTCCCATCTGGAGTGACAGGCAGAGTACAGAAGGAAAGGAGCAGACATTAGTCAGGCGTGAAGTGCTGCTCAACCAATTCCCCAGGGCTGGCAGCTCTGGTTAACCATTTCCATTCATCTCATGGGTGGGAAGCCACTCCTGTCAGAAGGACCACGTGAACCTGCCTTACACAGGAGAAGGCAACAGCCTCATGGAGGAGAGGATCACATTAATAGAGCTGCCAGTCCTACCCAGGCTGAAATGCTTGCTGTGAAGGTGGAGTGGATGAGGGCTGCTGCTTGTCTCAGGATGGTCAAGGAGAACTTTTGGCTGTGAACTTGGGGCACTGCAAAGCCCTGACCCTGAGCCCAAAGGTGGTAGGCTTGCCTCTTGCTGAAGAGCACAAAGCTTCTGTCCAGGATGAAGAGCTGCCAGCTTCAGGAGACGTGTAGGGGATGAGCAGGGAGCTTTTGGCCACCAAACACACAAAGCTTTTCAAACAGGAATTTTCTTTATTCCCTCTAAGCCCATCCTGCCACAACAGCACTCAAGCAGCCACCTGGGTTTAACAAAAGGCTGAGCTTGACCTTGTATCAGCCAAACCAGTACTACTGCCTCTTCCCAAACTGCACTGGAGTCTTTGCCTGCTATCAGTTGGCTCAGGTGGCGCTGCGGTTGCTCTGCAGTTGAGGAGCACTTGCCCAGCTCTGTGGAAGCAGTTATGCTGACTTATGAAGCACAGCAGTGCTGGAGTTACTGCATTAGCAGGGCTTATTTGCATCTTAACAGCAGCTTGTAATGAAGTGACTCTGCTCAAGTGTTCATGTGATCCGGTGGGGTTACAAACACTTCTGCAACATGACGTGAGGCTTTTGAAGCTCCAAAAAATAACAGGGAGGGTGGAGCCAGGGACAGGAGCTGCAACAGCCACTGCTCAGCAACCGTTTTGCCTTGTGTCCACAAGCACAGCCTTGGCTTTCAGAGCAGCTATGCACTTCAGAGCTGCAATTCATGGGTTAACAGGAGGTAATTGCTGCCTCCTCCCTCCCTCCCACCCCAAACCAAGGAGTTAAGCATCACAGCTCAAGGAGCTGGATGAGAGCACATGCTCAGTAACACAGCAGCAAGGAACACGGGGCACTTACTGAACAAGAATCAGGCGATGGGGCTGACTGAAATGCTGATACACAGTTGCTAGCAGGCCACTTGATCTGGGCTAATCCTGTTAGAGACATCCTAACTGCAGGACAGCTCATGCATGGTCACAGAATCATCTCCTGACCTCCTGCAGACATCTCATTGCAGACTCTGCTGTACCTCGCACTTGGGCAATTTCAGGACCTCGTTTGTTGCCTACTTTATGTGTCTGTTTTCACACTGCCAAGCCAGGCTTGCAGAGCAGAAGGGCTACTCTCCAAACCAAGGACCACTGTATCAAAGGTGCTGGACAGGTCATACTGCAACTGGTGGCTGTGGTATTGGCAGCAGCACTTTCTGCTAATGATTTGCCATGATGAATGATTTCCATCAGCAAATGAAGCTAAGTACTAATCACCTGCATTTTCTACAGTGTAAAAAAAGCAGCTCTACAAAGCTCTAGCAGTCCTATTACTGCTACAGCAACAACAGCTTTAAATCAGACATGAATGAGTGACCCACCAGAAGAGCTCCTCTTCCGTATCAACACTGCTCCAGCAATGACCATCTGCCCTTTGTCAGACACCCCAACAGATGTCCTTTGTAGCTCATCAAACCAGAACTGCCTAGATGAAAGGAGGTGCTCAGCTCCTTGTTGGGAGGCTGGAGGAACACCCTGGAGAAGCAGCACATCCACTGATAAAAATGGATGTTGGGGCTGACCTGGCATACCGTAGTTCCAGGAAAAGGTAAATGAAGTAGCTTTTATCAGGCAGGCACTCAGGACTTCTGGAGCAGGTGCTTCTTCCCAGGCTGCCAAGACTACAGGCACCCAGAGCCCAGGACACCAGAGGGTGAACCAGTGGTGAGCCCTTCACCACACTTCAGAGCAAGCACAGTGGTGGGACACAACCCTGAACCATGTAGAAGAGATCCCTGGGGTCAGACCCTCCCTATATCCAGCTGGATTACACACAGGGGCACAGCTCCACCTGGAAGAGCCCAAACCAGCCCAGTATTACAGAGAAGTGTGGAAATCCAGTGTTTATCAAACAGCTTTAAAATTCAGGACTTCAATCAGCCTGACCAGCTGCCAGCCTTGAATCAATAAGGTTCTTGTAGCTGAGTGGTTAGAGTATTAAATAAAAATCCTTACATAACAGACAATCCAAGCCTGTCCATTCCTACAGATTTACTGCTCTGCCCCCGGGTTTACAGCCACCCCCCCTGCTGCCAGGCAGAGCACCCCACACCACGTGCCAGGCAGCACACAGCTCTGGGCACACAGCTCTCACACCCCGGGGGGTTTTCAGAGCAAATGAATACACACGAAGGTTTAAAGGCAAAACGAACCTGGCTCATCACAGCACAGATAGAGAATCATCAAATCATCGAGGTTGGAAGAGACCTTCAAGCTCATCCAGTCCAACCCCTGCCTACATAACCACTGACCCACATCACCCAGCACCACATCCAGACGCCTCTTGGACACCTCCAGGGATGGTGACTCCACCACCTCCCTGGGCAACCCATTCCAACACCCAATCACCCTCCCAGGGAAGGAATTGTCCCTGATGTCCAATCTGAATCTCCCCTGCTGCAATTTAAAGCCGTTTCCTCTCGTCCTTTCACTGTGGGCACAGCAGAAGAGACCGACCCCCCCCTCACCCCAGTCTCCTTTCAGGGAGTTGTAGAGAGCCAGGAGGTCCCCCCTGAGCCTCCTCTTCTCCAGGCTGAACACCCCCAGCTCCCTCAGCCGTTCCCCATCAGACATTTTCCAGTCCCTTCCCCAGCTTTGTTGCCCTTCTCTGGACACGCTCCAGCACCTCAATGCCCTTTTTGAAGTGAGGGGCCCATCAAAGCGCTGCATCAACCATACTTGCAGGGCTGCCTATAATCTGCATGAAGTTTAGTCCCTGAGAGCTGGCTTTATGGGGATAAACCATCAAACCTCAGCTCTCAGCATGCAAAACTCTGCACCGGGCAAGGTGCTGTCCAAGCAAGTTTTGCTTCTTCCACATTAGTGACTGCTGTCATTACTTCACATTTTGGAGCTGGACATCTCAAGCAGCTTTGTAACAGTGGGTTTGGTCACCATTTTACAGAAAAGAAAGCAAAGCAGAGAAGAAAAAGGTCTGGACAGGGTGGCAAATAGGGGTCTGAACCCAGAGCAGACTCAGTGCTGGCTCCGTTCACTGGAGAACAGCTCTAAGTCGTACAGCAAGTCTGCTCTGGTTACGAGCAAAGCATGTCTTGTTCTTGTACCACAGGCCCTTTTTCTCTCTTTTTTAATTGTTAACACATGCTCAGCATCTGTGCATGCACAATATGCATGTTAACATTTAATACCAATTACAGGACTCACTGTGGAGATAAAATAAGAGTTATTCACTAAAGAAATGAACCTATCAAGCAGCTGGAGCCTCACTGGTCATGGGGATAAATATCTAGCAAGGCTGAGAAAAATTAAAATGAGCACTATTAATTTGGTGTTTATCCACTTTTACACCATGCAGTCTCTATTTAAGTGTCTGGAATTAAAAAAAAAAACCCTCAAGGTTTAAGAAATGGAAATGCAGAATGACATTTGCCATGGAAGTTAATGCCTCTGCTGATCTTTTTGGGTTAGTGCTGTTGGGAGTCCTCGTGCAAGAGCATCCCTCTGAAGACAGAGGCATTATCAAATACACAAGAGCTGCAACAAGTATCCAAAGGGATCAACACATGACACTAAGTGAATGTGACAAACTGGCTGAGATCCTGCCAGCAGCCTCTTCCAGACCTTCAGCTGCCTTTGGAGACACTCAGAGTACTGACACAACCCCACCATCACAGCAACGGACCATGATTCTATGCATCAACTCAAGCACATCCCAAACCATTTTCTTCCATCGGAACAAAGAGGCTTATTTAGGCTTTTTTACACACCAAATGTGGGAAATGGAAGCAGGGTTTGGTGTTGCTCTACTGGCAGGGCAGAGCAACTTACACCCTGCTCAGGCTGAGATGGCATGATGCAGACAATGTGTCGCATTCAAGTATCTCATGTTCCCCTGCTTCTTCTCAAGTCACCCGAGACCCAAAAAGGATCTGCTAGTGCTGAGCAGAAAATAGGGATCAACAGTAGAGGTGGTACAAACTCCATCACTGGAAGCCTTAAAGTTACACTAGACAAAGCCCTGGTGTGAAAATACACTCAATCCTTCCACAGATCCAGCCCCAACCATGCTTGGCTCCAGTTCTCTTAGACTCTTAAGACAATAGGAGGGGTGGGAAAAGAAAGACCAAAGCAGCACACACACAGAGGAAGAGAGCTGCCTCAACATTCACAACCCAAGATGTTTACTTTCTTGTAGCATAAGTGCCCAAAGCGAAGTAAACTGTCTGGTTTGAGGATGAGCGAAAGACTTCTTATCACACCACTCCATGCTTCATGCAAGGGTATGGAAGCCTCAGTCTTCCCAACAAAGCAGGAGAAAAAAATGCATTAAAAAAAGACTGAGTAATGGAGATGGAAACTCAAAGCTAAACAAATCAAGCAGCAATAAAACAAAGAAAGCACATGGATAAGGTATCTGGAGGAGAAAGAGGAAGACCAACAGCCAGGATGCCTATGGATACACTGATAAGGACAGAGGAAGAAGAGTTTATTTCAGTCTCTAACCCCACTAATTGACTCCACAAGCAGCCCAAATGATCACCATCCATGGCTTCTGGCCATTTTTAATCCCAGGTGAAGGGTGAAGAGCTCAGCCCTTCTTCCAGGGGGCACCTTGGGACACATCTCACTCCCTCACCACGTACAGAAATCAGGCACTTGCAGTTTGAGACTGTCTTTTTGGCACTGCACAGAAGTGGCTTAGTATTAGCCCAAGATCCAGACACCAGTGCCCTTGGCTCGCCACGCAGCCCAGAGACACTGCCCAGCAACTGAGCTAATACCAGGTTAGGGTTAAGTCAGGTGGGTACTTGTTAAACACATGCCCACAAAGACCCAGATGATATTCACTCACACACTAACCAGGCTTATTAGGAAAGGAAAAGGCAGAGAAACACAGATATTTACCAGGAAAAGATTCATTTAATACATGCAGGGGATCAGAAGACAGGACATTTGATGCAAGAGCACTCCAAAAGAGAGCATTCCAGGGGAAAAAATCCACAGAAACACCAATCAGTATTATTTTAGTGTTCTCCCCATCCAGTATCTCAGCGGAGCCAGTGCTGGCAGCCTGAGGCACAGCTATTCCCAGGCCAGACACTGTTAGATCACACTCCACAGCCCTATGAATTTACTTTAGGCTTGAGAAAACACTAAGTAAAATCCTAGTATCGTGTCAATTAACAGTTCTGCTGCCAAAGCAGGTCACTAAATTAAGCCCATTAAAGCCAAATGCTAGAGAAATCTTGTCTCAAAACCAAGTTTTAGTCCTCCTGCTGTGTTTATTTATTTGTCTGTGATACCAATGAAAAACTAAGGGTTACTATAAGTGGCCTGGAAGACAGTGTAGCCAGAGGAATTTAACTCCTAACCATTTTGAGCCACCACAGCACCATTTTCTGCAATGCCTTAACACAATTAAAAATCCCAGTTGCTCTGTGGCAGCTCTGGCAGTGCAGGGCAAAGGCTGCAAAGGTCACTGCTCCAGGCTCACTGTCTGCACTCCCAGCAACTCCAGCTGAAACCACTGCCCTGATGCCCTCTCTCCCCAGTGCCCAAGCAGACTCCCTGCTAAATAAGCAAACTGCTGTTTAGATGACACAGACACTAAAGCACCTCCAATGCCAATGCCATTAGAGTGTTGCCAGTTCATTAGCTCATGAAGAGCTGGAAATGCGTTTAACATCTGCTTTAGTGAGATTATGGCAGCTTAAAAAAAAGTATCTTTGACAAATAAGGATTTGCTGCACCGGGGTTCATCCAGCTGCCTCCTACCTCCATCATTCAGAGCTTGACTCGGAACTGAAAGCGCACCCAAACCAGGCACACAGATAACCTGACTGCAAGCCAAACCTTGAACCAAAGCAAGATAAATCCACTGTAGGTCTGAGAAACACCCAGCTGTGTTCACTGAGGTAGTTCTACTCAGGTTACACAGTGTAAATATACCCAGACTGCTTCTTCCCCCTGGAGGTAAAGTCACCAGGCTGGTAGGGATCTGTGTGCTGTGCTCCATCCCATGGGAACATCTCCCAGACTGATGATTACATTGACCACTTCCCCTTGCCTGCTGTGGTCTCCTTGCTAAGTTACTCTTTCATTGCAGCTCCTGCTTAGCTCGTGCCCCAGAGCAGATGCAGTGTGTGATTACTCATACTCTGGAGTCTGACCCTGATAGTACCTCCTTGTTAGCAGCTGTGGCATGGGGAGGACTACAGAGTGCTTCCCTCTTGACCTAACCGCAATTAAAATGTCACAGATATTAAACCAGGACACACTCTGAAGAGTATACAAATGGGAGGCCACGGGGCTACAGCCTGCAGGCCTGAGAGTTTTGCACTGGAATTCAATAGGATTGGGACCAGAGTGGAACAAACACCCTCTTGAAAGGGAGCCAGAATGTGTTACAAAGCAGCGGGGATGCTTCACATCCCTAAACCAACTTTTTGGTTTTCTTCTACACACAGAAAAAGCATGGACCAAACACACCCGCTGACCATGGGGACTCCACAGCATGCAGCAACGTTTGTTTTACACCAGGAAAAACCTGCTGAAAGTTAGTACAGTAGCACTGGTTAAATCCTCTGGGAGTTTTAAGACTCAGCACTGGGAGCACAGTGATCCAAGCATTACAAGCACAAATGGTCAAGGTTCTGCAGAGGTAAGCACAGCTCCAATTATCTCGCATCAGCTGAAGCTAAAGAGGATGCTGCTTACCAAGCTGTCCAGCCCTCCTCCCAGAAGGTCCACAGCACCCATCTGCATGGAGGACACTTGGGGAACATTCACTGGGGGTCCCAGGTCCAGGTTGAGAAGGTCACCCAGAAGGTCGCCCTGCGATGGAATGACCTGCGTCTGCTCCAGGTTTGTAGTAGCCGTTGTGCCCACGGGGCTGTCGCCTGCATCAGTGCTGTGGGTGGAAGGAACAAGAAGCAGAAGAAACATTAGTCACCTGCAGTCTCCAGCTTCAGATTCCCAGCACGGGGAAGCACAGCAAGAGGTGGCTCACGAGCAGAAGCCAGCTAAAAGCTTATCCTAGAAGCTGATGACCAGCACCAAGCTCCATAACTTTTTTAATTAAGAACTACCTCCCTTCCACCAATCATTTCCTTTTTTCTGAGCTAGCAGGCATGCTAATGACTAGTCTAGAAACACTCCTTATACAGCTTCCAAAACCTTACATCACATGCAGTCTGACTACCTTTTATATTCACTTGCTGCTGAATTTTACAAAGAGGGGAAAAAGTAGTAAGACTGCCTGTAACTCCAGGAGATCTCATTACAATGTATTTATTCTTTAAATCCAAAGACCCTAATATTTTAGGATAACTAAAAATCTGTTTTGTGTTCTGTGCCCAGAAGTAACTAACAAAATTATTTGCAGCTCCCATTAGTGCAGATGCAGCCAACAGGCAATCACACACAAGTGCCATAGGAATTTGTGTCCTGATGAGGTGTGTTAACACAGACTCTCTTGTAAGGATTGCAGCTCCTGATTCCATGTAGCCATGGCCCCCTTCCTCATCCTTATTCAGTTACTGAAGGGAAAGCTTTAGCAATGGAGTATAAGCTGCTCCCAACTTCAGTGCCAAGAGGGAAAGATGCAGCATAAGGACTGCAGAATGAATTAGTTACCAGGCAGCGACAGAAAGGGCTGAAAGCTTCTCTACATTAAAAGCTTTAGGCCTCTAATAGCACTAATATTAGTTGTCCTTTCTGCTTCTGCCTTCAGCAGGGAGACTTCCGAGTATGCTGAACAGCCAACGAAAATGTTTTTGAAGAGCAAGTGGTTACCGTGTTCCTCTTCCACCCCCAACCTGAGAGCAGGGAAGAACAGTGCATCTGAGCAGAGGCACATCACGAGACAGAAGTGCACACACTTGGTTCCTTCCCAGCATATAATCCCCTTAACCTACACCTCTTCAACACTTACTCATCCTGACGGAGGCAAAGCAATCCTCCATGGGCTTTGTGTAACTGCAGTTGCCCCGAAGCCCAACAAGAAATTAGCTAAGGACAAAGCTAAGTCAAGTTTGTCTTAAAAAACAAAACACCAAGCCTTTCATTTCTTGTACAGAATGTGCCTCTTTGGAGAGGCTGGCATAAACAACTCCATGTTTTCTTTGAAATAAAAAATATTGATAAACAATACATGGGTCATAAAGGGTAAAAATACTTGATTTTTCCCTTATAGTCTTGGGCAGTGGCCAGCAGCTGCATTTGCCCATGTGAGTTGGAGATGTGGCCCCCTTATGGGTTCAGCCTCCAGTAGTTCCCAGATGTTGGGTGTCACAGGGATGCACCACCTGAACCAGAATCAAAAATTTCCTGCAGCCACCTGTGTGGGAACAGGGACTCCTCCTGCCAGAGTCTCCTCCTCTCCCAGGAGCCCTGTGAATATCTCCCCAAATTTCCCAGCTGCATTATAGCTGAGCAGGGGTGGTGGGAGCCACCACATGAGGAAAACACTGCCAAGCAGTGAGGAGATTTCTCCCCCACCTTTAGGATTCATCTGCAACTCTGTGACACTTGGACTCATTGAAGAGGCAGGAACATCTCACCATCTGTGAGCTGTTCAATGGGTCTCCCCATCAGCTGAGAACTGAAAGGAACCTGTCCTACACTGCTTTGAATGAAAAGAAAATGAATCAAAATGCAGTGTAGTGCATTCTGCCAACTGTAACTAACAAATCCTAGGTTTGTACCCAGAAAAGTACAACTCAGCTTCTGTCCTGACATCTACTCAAGGCAAGGTTATCTTGCTTAAGCCACATTCATTGTGGACATCTCCATGCTCCCACCTCTATCTCCCAGTGCAATCTGGAGGATAACCTCACCCTCTAGCAGGTGGGCCAGCCACCAGAATGGTTGTTACCAGAGTGCAGAAGTAATGAAGATAACTCCAGATACCTAGGTGAGGAGGTTATCTTTCCCTGGAAACCCTTAACTTGCCTTAGACTGACAGATTTTCGTGTATCTTTTCATGTGCATTCAGCACTAGAAAGAGGCAAACCAATTTCTTAGTAATCAGTAAAATCACCCTGGGTGCACAAATTCAGGCTCCCCCCAGCCACGCTCCTGCAGAGATGCTCACTGCAATTCTCATGGCTGGAAGTGTCAATTGGATATGCTGTGACATGGTACAGAGAGGCCTTGGCATCAGCTTGTAAGGTTTTACTGTCCTTTCGCTAACAATAAAGACGAAATCCACAATCATGGGGCCTCTTTATGAGATGCACTCACATCAGAGAAGACTGGTTTGCCATTAAGTAACTAACACCACTAATTTTTCTTTAATTTACTAAGTGGGCTAGAGCACCGTGTCAGCACGCAGCATGCTCTGCTGAGCACCCTTCACAGCTTCCCCCAGCTCTGGCTTCCTCAGCTTGCCCCTGCTGATTGAGGCCTGGAGGTTTTATGCTTAAGTAATGGGTAATTTAGTAGTTAAGAGCACCAGGGCAATGTACACCACAGCTGTAGTCAGAAAGGGTTTGAGGTCAGCAGACTGAGCATCAGCCATGAGAGTCAAGCCATGCACACAGCATATGCAACACAGTAAAAAAGACCACTCCAGGCAAAAGCTAAATTCCTTGAGCTGACTGAAAACCCCTAAAATGTTAGCTCCTGTAGTGACCTGAAACAACAGTGGCTGGCAACAGAGACCAGAGCTAGCCCAACCCCAGCTCATTTGGCTGTAGGAGAGGTAGCTTAGGAACGCAGCGACTGCTTTTCTTGTCCTGGTAGACTGGTGCTTGCTGGTCCTGGGTCAATGCAGCCACACTTAATTTCACAGGCAGAGAGAAAACAGCTTGTCTTTCCAAAGCTAGTCATTACAGAAATAGCTTTAGTTGCTAAGAATAGCAGAGAAGTGGTGTCAGAAAATAGAAAAGGAGCAGCATCACATACTGATTTATCAGTACAACAGCAAAAAAAAGCGCTCCAAATGTCACTTTTGGGAATATTAAGAGATAAGCCTGGATATTCTGCCTCCTTCTGTAAAGCACACTTACATTTGTAATTAATACCATTAGTGCAAGTAGCTCTGCTTACCTGAATGAGGAACCATGGGAACAGGCTCAACAGCAACACCGCCGCAGCCCAGGATTACTGCACTGCCTGCTCTTGCAGATCTAACCCACTGCCAGGACTGTGATCACAGGAAAGTGTTAAAGCTCCAGACAATAAGCCGAAGCATTTTGTTCCCTCTCCACTCCAAAGGTCAGAGGGAACCATATCATTCCAGCCATCTTCTTTTAAGCCCCAGCAGCTTTTAGTGATGGGCTTAGATGGCTTTTACACTCCCCTTGCCTTAGAGGCACCAAGCAAGAAATGTGGTTTTACCAGTCCTTCCCCATTTTATATTCCAACAGCAATGGATCTCTGTACCTGCCAGTTCCAGGAAACTGGTATTATTCTATACAAGTGAGGCTTGTAAAGCTGTGCTGTTGCTGTAGCAAAAGCTCTTATAAAATCAAGTGAGAGCATCCTTCTGTAAGATGCTTGTTTTTACCACAGACCTGGAAGTATTCCCTTGCACCGGCTACCCTAAGCTTCTGGGTTTTTATTCAAATTCTGGTGTCGAGAGCTTATAGCCAGTGCCTTTCCAAAAATTATTATAGCTTCTCCTCACACAAAAGCTTTGATACTTCCTCTGTCTTCTGACCCAGGAGCTCAGAAACTAGATACCCAGGATGAAATCCTACACTGAGATGGCTCCTTGAGTGACCTGTAAGACCCTACACAATCAATAAAAAAATACAAACAGTAGAGTGTTATAAAAGATCCTTGTTTCTTTCTAGTACAGTCCAAAAGATGCAACTGATCCTGTCCATTATCCCCATGGCTGTCCCAGCTCACCTTCCATGGTGAATTGGCAGGTGTTTGCGGTGGATCCCATGGCTCCCCTCCACAAAAGCATTGGGTGGTTTGTGGTACACAGAAGCCAGAGATCCAATATGGCAGATCAACTCATCCAGTAGGGTCGGTTCAATCAGATCGGTCTCTTCAGAAATCAGTGGCTTTTCTGAGAGGACCACTTCTTTGGCAGTCACTGGATCCGTGGAAAGAAGGCGCCAGTAGATGTAGCCACGATCCCGCAGGTCTGGGTTGTCAGAGTCCTGAGACAAAGCAATACACAGGTCTGAAGGGGACTAACCTGTAATTATTTTTTTTCTAGCAGTGATTCTGCTGGATTAAAAAACCCCGACACAGTCACCAATTTCAGAGTGATGTTACAACTGCTTGTTGTTATGAACACCCCCAAGTACCAAAGAGAACCAAAGTAGTAATGTCTAGCTTCCTGCTCAGCTGGTCAGGGAGCAAAAAACCCAGGATTTACATTCCACAACTGCCCCAACCCACAGAGCTATCAACAGCTTTCCAAACTCTCTTGCCACCTAACAGTAAGAATTAGGAGAACACCAAGGGAGTGCAGACAAGAGAAAAGAACGTGAGTCAAAATGACTCTGTCACACACTAAGAGTAGACATGCAATACTGGATATTGTACCAGAATGATCCAAGATTCCTGGAAACATGAAACTTACCTAAGGGCACCGCGGGACAAAGAGACCCTGCAGAGCTACAAGATGGATCTTAACAAGCTGTATTTTCAAACCAAAAGAGATCTTCCTTATCCTGCCTCTTAGTTATTTAATGAAGTATGGAAAGATGCTAATGATACACAGTTAGGATACTTCATCAGTTCTCCAGCTGTCAGTAATAGCCTTGTTTTATTGCAGATATTTCTGCCTCTGCATGAAGTGCTAATTGTTTCTCTCATTTCTGAACAGCACTGCCCAGAGCAGCAGAGTGGTGATAGTTTGCAGCTAATGTTTGAGGGCTAGGGAGGTGCTGTGGTTTTATGTCCTAGTGCAACATGTTTGAACTGTTCATGGGAACAAGAGCTGGGACTTTTAATCCCCACATCAGCAGAATAACAGGGTAAATACTCCTGAGGTTTTTTTCCTCCTGTAAAATTCTGGCACTGTATCATACACCACATCAGCCTTCCTCCCTGGCATTTCTTTCCCTCTTCTGTGATCTCATTCATGCTGCTGACCTGCTATACCCTGCCTCTCTGCCCTCTGTCAAGTCATCCTCAGGCACACAAAACCTCCATCTGTAATGAGATAAGAATGCTAAGCTCATTTTGCTCCTACAGACGTAGATACAATGTCTGGGTCAACTGATAGATTTCTCTGCAGTGCTGTTTTTCAGTTTGATGGTGGAGCTGTGGACTCTCCACACTCTTTGCCCTCAATAATTCCTACAAGAGTCTCTGCATCCTGCCTGCTGCAGGCAGTTCAAGATCAGGCAGGTCTTCTGCAAGGGCAGACATGAAAGACCACGTGCTTCTATCTACTTGCAGGCACACACAGGTCCAAGACTGACTGTTTCTTCCCACGGCCAAACAAACAGACTTGAAACTTTAGTAAGTCTAGTGGAACAAGAGGCTCAGATCTTCCCTTTCCACATTTCCTCCAATTCTCTGCTCTCCAAGGCCTGCAGGCACACCTGTGGTGCATACCAATGAACCCATGCCAGCTTAGTTACCCACCATGCCAGACAGACTGCAACAATGGAGATGTAGAGGTTCTCTGCTGTCCATTATGTTACAGGCTTGCCAGGGACCTTGATCGCTGCCTCACATCTGTCCCTCCAGTCCCCAGCTGCTTCATTGCTATTTTTACCAGTGCTGGCTGGATTAAGTTAGCTCCTGCTACAATCACACCTGCAGCTTGCTGTTCAGACATACCCTAACAGACACTCAGAGGGCAACAGTGCCTAAGCTGGGGAAAGAAGCACACATGTAATTACTCTCCCACTCAAAACAGTATCTCTACCTAGAAATCAGACCCTGAAGCACAAGGCTTTCCAGTGCTTCACAGCCTGTTATCCTACACTGATTTATAATTCACCTAAAATACAAGAAGCCCGATTGAATCAACATTTGTGACAAACAGAGAAAAAACAGATGCCTGTTATATTCCCAGGGTGCCATTAAGTGTTTTGTGACTCAGCATAGTGGGTTTTAACACTTCGTACCTTTCTTCTGTTGGCTTAGGCAAATGATACAGCAACTCCCTGGCCCACCCCTCTCTGACAAAGAGCTGAGTGCCTGCCTGATGGAGGGTTTTGAAGCAAGAAAAACAGGCCACAGATTTCTTGCCACTGACCAATGCAACACCCACAAAGGGATGAATAAAAGTTTTAAGTAATAAGAAGTCCACAGCCATGATTTCTTGCAGCAAAGAGGACCAAAAAGGTCACCTGATGACCAACTCAGAAACAATCTTAGCCCATTCAGAACAGCTGGGAGACTATTTTCATCACTTGACACAGCAGGTCAGGAGAGGAGCTGCTCTTTTCAGACTACACCATCACACAGCTGCCACAGTCATTACAGCCAGGGTGTGTGGGAGGACCAGCTGAGGTCCAACCCACTCCTGCCACCAGGACTTCTCCGCTTCTGCCCTCCAGACCTACAGCACTTCTGCCTGCCAGCTCCAGACCAGCCCTGCTGCAGTAATCTGAGCTCGTAACTCAGCACCTCATGCATAATGAAGCCAGGACCTTAACCCACTGGTACAGCCTCCAGCAAAGCTACCACTCGGGTTGACAGCATCCACGTACAAAGGAAAAAACCCAAACCCCAGTTCTTTCTTTTTCATAGCTTTGCTGTTCGCTGAACAAAGTCTTTGCCAGGCCCTTTCCCTCTGTCACAGCTCCAGATGTTTTAACTACAAACCACCCTCAAGGAGAAAGCATTTTGGTTTCTTCGTAACTCCACCCTGTCCCTAATATTTCACTTGGTGGGAGAACAGGGAAGTAATTAGGATGAAGCACGAGTTAAGGAGGAGAAACCAGTTGCCAGATGGCATAGTAACAGGCACAGAGCAGCTCTTAAATGGAGACAAATCCCTCCTCTTTGGGAGAGTGGGGAATATGCCTGAATCCTATTGACTGCAGGGCTGACTGGCCTGGCAGATGGGAGACCCCACACAGCAGGCCAGCACAGTGTCTGGGGGGCTCTGCTTCACTGGGTATCTCTGCTTACCTGCGTGGCCAGGCTGAGGACCTGCTGAACCAGCTCCTGTGTCTCAGAAGGCTTTTTTAAGAACAGCTTCACTATAGCAGTCAGTAGGGTGAGCTGCACCTAAGAAAGGAATACAATAGAGATTAGAAAATTCATCCATGCTTTACCCATGTCTCCCAAATCTCAACATTCTTTACTGATACAAAACTCAGGTCCTGTGCTTTATGACTGCATTACACTATTCTTTGCCAGTGAAAC
The DNA here is from genome assembly GCA_013398125.1 of Aegotheles bennettii. NCBI lineage: Eukaryota > Metazoa > Chordata > Aves > Caprimulgiformes > Aegothelidae > Aegotheles > Aegotheles bennettii. The sequence goes on along the minus strand of VZRW01008257.1, from coordinate 32,125 downwards.
CCAGTATAACAAGACTCAGACTCTTGCCTGTTGTGAAACCCTTTCACACACAAGTCCCTGATCAGCACACTGAGATTTAGGTCATACTTTTATGCATCTCATCACTATTCTTCTGTATGTTCTGGTCCCTAGTAGGACTATTTCCCAAGAAGTATGCAACACCTAGAAACCCCTCCTGTTCAGTCTTATCTTTCCAAGAAGAGAAGTTTGGGAGTTACAGACAATACAGCAACTCTCCAGACTCCCAAGAGTTTTATTTTAACTAAATACTGACTGACTTTTTCATTGGGAGGTATCTTCTGACTACAGCAATAGTATTTACCATCCCTCCCATATACACACTGCATGAAACACTACAGATGAGATGCACAACACAGTACCTGAGTACTTTCATCATGGAAGCCCTCCAAAAAACTCTCCAACAGCTCATCTGCATTGTCAATTCTTTCTGCATATTCGCCCACTATCCAGATCATGGCAGCTCTGGCATCTGGTTCATCCAGGGAATCCAGGTTCTCACACAGGGTGGCAATGATGCTTTCATACCTAATTTGTCAGAGTACAGGTAGATTACTGGGGTGAATTCAACTTGTGTTACTCCATCTCAGCCCACATCATTCTGCTGAGAATCTTGCACTGAATTACAATGTCTTGTATTCCTGCACAACAAGTAACAAGCAGCATTTTCACTCAGCCACAGAATATATTCCTGGGCTTTTTTTCCAAGCTGAGCAGTAAGATTTCACAGGGTACTCAAGAGCTTTGCAGTTTCTTTAATCAGCAAGACCACCCAGATGTGGAATTCAAGCAAAGCAGATTCCCTCTCTGCTTTCCTAAAGGGAACACTTGATCCAAGAGTTCAAACCCTGAGTCTGTATCAGATCTTGCAGCCTTGCTGGCATCTTCAGACTGGTAACTCTAAACTGGAGATTACACTTCCCCAAAGGCTTTGCTGTAAAACAGACAATACCCCACACTAATTATTTAGCCTCCCCTATTCCCATGCGTGGGTATCCCTTCATAAGCAGGCAATCTGTCTTGTAACTGACAGCAGAAATTGCCAGAGAGGCCTGCAGATGTCCCATATTACTTTTTAGGTGATCATGAAGTCTCTGCTGAAAGACATCGCTGCTGTTCTGTACTGAAGAGACAAAACCTTATGCAGAAACAGCTTAAAAGCAGCTGAGTACTCTCTGCCCAAACCAGAGCGAATGCTCGATAGAGAAAGCCAGTAGCATTTTGTCCAGCACAACCTGGCTGGGATCTCAGACCACGAGAGCCATGAACTTTCATGACTTTATATATAAGCCTTCTAGAGGAGATGAACAAAACGAGCCTAACGCTGTAAGCTTGGTCAAATTTTCCTTCTGGATTTCTCTGTAAGAGCTTCACTAAGCTTCTGGTTACGGTTTAGACTCAACATCAACATGGTGCAGTGGGGAAAGAAAAGCTTTCCGTCCAAACCAATGATGTGTCAGGCTGATACCTCATGTACAGCCAACATTTAAACCCTACCACACTAGGAGCTGGAATCAGAGTGGACACTGCTTCTCAGAAAGACACCCAGCTTTGCTTCAGAGCCCTGGCAAGCTATGCTGAGTGAGTTTCACATTGCTCTATTCTGATGCCAGCAGGCAAGGGCTTCCAAAAGCCTTAAAAACTACTTTCACATACTTGTTGGGGTACTTGCGGAAGATGTCTCTGATGACAACAATGGCCTCCTGGACCACATAGTTGACCTTGGTCTGGATGAGGTCTAGCAGTGTGCTTACGCAGCGCTCCGCAGATTGCTGAGAGGAGAACAGAACAATGCAATCAAAACAAGCTACAGAAACACTCCTTCCCAGCCCACAGCACATGCTGAGCAATGAGACATGCATATGAGAAAAGGTCCAGAGGGGGAAACCAAAAGGACAACAGCTGCCAACTCAATATGTGTGTCCAGAAAAAAACACACAGGCTGACAGGTGCTCGTGTGTTACAGTGGAGATATCAGCTGGCTCCAGCTCCTGAAAAAAGTAATGGCTAAAGCAACTGTGCCATTAGCTGGATCACCACACAAGAGACCTTAAGAACACTGCCTGTATTGCTACTTGTATCACCCTCTTGCTGGCTAGCAGGTCAAACAGGCCACCAAACGGGCTCTCCTGGACTTGCCCAAGCTGTGGCAATCAGGGCTGGGAGAGTTTTGCCAGGGACTTCTGGAGAAGCTGGAAGGCAGGAGGAAACCATGCTGTCCATGATGCTGCAAGAAACAGCAGCAAAAAGCAGCTCACATCAGCAACAGGTTCAGTATTTTTGGGGTGAGGTCAGTAGCAACATGTGAAGATACAGCTATAAATAGAAATCCATCTGTTGCCAATGCAGCTTTCACATTAATTAGTTCAAAATTCCCAGCCACAGGCACTGTAAGATAACAAGGTTCCTGATACACTTCAGGAACCAGAACTGGAGTTAGAGGCAAACAATTCCGGGAGGTCCATTCCCAAACAGCACAGTGAGGCAAGACATCACAGGAGCAACCAATTCCAGCACCGGAGAGTCTCAAATAAAGCCAGTGATTTGGCTATTAGCACAGCACATATGAAGCCTCATTACACAGCTGGTGATTAATGTGAGAAGCAGACTGCTCACGACACTGCCACCAGCAGAACATTCATAAAGCACTCAGGATGGAGACAAACATCGCAGGGCACGAGCAATAGCAACGTAGGTGGATGTTTCAGTTCAAGTGAGCTAATAGTCCCCTTCACGTTCAGAGCACTCGAAGGCTGGAGGAGGAATGAAATGGCATTTATGTCAGTCAGGGCAATCAGTTTTTTGAGAATGGGGAAAAAAAAATCTCAAGGACAAATCTCAAGACTTCTTGTCCTCGTGACTCTTAGCTCTGGCACCTCACAAACACAGCCTGCAGGAGCCAACAGTGACAGTGCTGGTGCAGGGATCAGATGCTATAAACCAGCATTTGCTCTGTCTTTGCAAACTGGCACTCAAGGCCATGAGACTCCCCCCTGAAATTCACATCAAACAGAAAAATATCCATTACAATTGGTATCAGAATAAGGAGAGCTAGCATATAAAATTATATGATCGGTATAATTTTTTTAATGGTATGTCTCCCTCCTTAACACAGCTCTACAGGTACTGTGCCACTAAGGAGGTGGGCAAAAGGCAACCTGATAATGTCCTACTCTGATCTCTTTTCCTGCTCAAGAAAGATTTGAGGCCTGTGGCTTGCAAGACACCTCCATTTCATGGAGACATGACCATGGCACAGATTGAAATTGCTCACAGTGGAACACCACTCAAAGTCCTTGCAAGCTGGATGCTTCAGAGCTTGCAATTTGATCTCTTACCAGTTTCTCAATAACTTCTTCTAGTTGTTTCAACAAGTGGCCTTAAGGGGCAACTTGGGGTAAACCTGTCCTGAGCCAACTCTACTCTGTAGAGCCTACAGCATCAGTCACAGTCCAGCCCTGTCAGAGTCTACAACTAACAAAACTTTAAGAGCTGCAGAATTCAAGGAAAAGCAAATTAAGGTTTATTTTTCTTCTTCTAAGGTTTATTTTTCTTTTCTTTAGGCACTTTGAAGTGTGATTTTTTTCCAGGAAGAGCACAACAACATCCTTTGAAATATGCAATATTGATTTTCAGCCCAAGAGTCCCTTGGAAAGCGAGCAGTCACGTGGACACATGCACTATAGAACAGTCCCTCTAACAGAATTTCCCTGTAATAAAATGCACCTCAGTTCGCACCAGCCCTTGTAAACACATTGCTGTTTGAAGCTGGACGTCCCTGGGGACTGCAGTGCTCTGCAAAAGGATGAAGAAGTGTCCCAACCAGAACAGCTCTCAGGTTGGAGTGACAGAGGACAACCAGCCAACATCAAACTTGCTTTGTTTTTCTGCAGAAACCAAACGGAAGCCAGCAAGATTACTGCAGCAGCACATACCATGCTCCCAGCTATAAGCCACAATGATTTCTAAGAACTGGGCTGCTGGCAGAATCTCCTGGAACTGAGACAAATCCAACTCTAATACAACTCCTCCTGCTTCTCCTTTGCTCTAGAGGTATCATTGTTTTTCCTGCATCCACTTCACTTTTCCAGTAGAGAGGTACTTTATTCCCTTACAATCAAAAGTATCAGATGACTTCATCTAGTGCTGTCAATGGAGCAAACCAACACACAACCCACAGGTACCTTCACCTTGTGCTACCAAGTCTAGCTACACCACATGGTTTGCCATAGACGTGCTCAAGCTAACTCTGAGCCCAGCTCATCTACCCATGCAAAGTGATGTTGTTCTGATGTCCCCCAAACCAGTATGACTGGCAAAGCCCAGCCAAAATCCATCACCCTTGCTCTTCAGCATGGCTCATTCCAAAACAAGCACTACCTCTGCTGTTAGCACCCTGCACTGCTGCACAGCAAAGGTAGTGCCATGCTTGCTCTGTGGTGCACATCACAGCGAGTTTATTTACCATCTTCTAGGAGAGACAATTAGACAAAAGGTAGGATCCTTGAAGGCAGAGCTGAGGTTCCCCATGAATACTCATTTATCAACAGCTCCTGCCGGCTGTGCCCTATGTCAAAAAGCATATTTCTAAGCCTTGGGAACTTGGACACTGATGGCTGTAAAAACACTCTTCCATTAGTCATAACTCACAGTGCAAACAGCCTCTAGTAAACACAGATGCACTGGGGACAGGGATTAACCTAGAGATGAGGACACTGTAACGCATTTTCTATATTTGCCCTCTTTAAATCTGGCTCTTGTCAGAGGAATAAACAGATCTCATCTTTAGCTGCACTGTCGTCAAAGGAGCACTGCTAAAAATCAAGGTTAACACTACTTATTGAAAGACACTATCAATTACAGAGCAGCACTGCTGATCTGCTGGGACGTTATTATTAGTGCTTTGCATCCTGAATGTGACTGTCGTGGTATCAGAGATGGGAAGAAAGTGTAGGGGATGGGGACAGGAAAAGGTAAAACCTTCTAAAAACATCTTGATCCCGCAAAGATTGCGCCACCTTTCATGTGAAATTAGGACAGACACATGGCCAAGTCCTGGTGAGAAAGTCCCTACTGAGCACTAAAGCTCCCACTCCCCAGCACAGGCACTGCTACAAAAAGGGCTGCTGCCAGCTCCTTTTTACTTCTCAGTAGCTCTCTTCCACGTTCAAGAGCATTTTGCACTGTCACTGCTGTGGTTCCATCCATCCAGACTCCTGTCTGTGCAACATGGAAGGAGCACTCCAGTGTTCTGAACCGTGGACATGAAAGGCAGCGATCACCTGCTCTGTCGAGCCCCACTTGAGGCCATGGCAGTGATGAGCCTTTAAGAGCTCAAGGAAGGAAAAGAAGGCTGTGTGGGAGACTGGTTGTCTCAAAAGGACAGAAGTTGGTGTCCTCTTTATACAGACTTACAGCAGTTCAGCTGAAACAAGGGAAACCTGTGCACTGACACTACACTCAGCCAGGCATGATTTATTTAAATCTGCTGTCAAGCAATGCTCCTGGGAACATACTTTAGCAAAAGCTAAATGAGCTCAGCTGAAATTAGACCATTTATGTGACATTTTGCACTCAGTTATCAGTTTACTAAAAAGTACCAACACCACATCATAAGTCTTCTCTCTCTTCACAGGCTCTCTGAGCTCCTGTCAGGCAAACCAGATTCATTTATAGGGGAGTTAACAGGGACATCACCAAAAAAAATATTCTATTACAGGCATTTTGGTGGATGTTCAGCTGGCAGAGGACATTTCAGATTGTTGTTCTGGATAACTGCAGAGGTTCTTGGGAACTTACTTGCATAAGCATGTAGGCTAAAGAGAGCACACTCCAAATGAAGGTCCAAATGGACCTTTAACACTAGATAAGCAGATAGGGTCACTATGTTTGTGCAAATTGCACTCAAGTGCCTCAGATCTCTGTAGTTCTATGTATGTGTCCTATTCAGTTGAAACGGGACACAAAATATTCCCCAATACTGACTTCCTCTGCCCGATCTCTTCTCCTTGCCCCCTCAGACCACAGCTATTAAAGGAGGTCCTCGTGGACAAGTGGTCATTGTTCCATTGCAGCCAGTACAGTAAAATACTCCATCAAGGATGATTTAGCTGCCTTGCTTTCTCTGCAAGCTGAGGTCTGAGAGGAGCACACCACCACCCTGAGATATACTCAACTGGAGCTCGCAAATCCTCCTTTCAGCTGGGGCTTTGCCCATGAGCATGATGTACATCCAGGTCACTTGATTACCAACACAAGAGCAAAGAAAATTTGTGTAACATGAGCACAAGATGGCAAATCTCATCTTTGTTTTTGAAGCTGGAGAGCCACATAAACCCAAGTTTCAGATACTTGCCTCCACCTTGATGGCACAGCGCCCAATTGCTCGGACAGCCTTGCGCACAAAGTCAACGTCCACTTCAGTAGCGTATTCCTTGAGCTCTGCCAGGACCTGTGAAGAAAGCACACCACGTGAGTCCCTGGTGCCACAAAGAGAGAACATCCCGCTGACAAGCAATGCTACTTGTGTACCAGAACATGAGCAGGAATCATTCTTCCATAGGTAGCCACATACATTCAAAGCTAACACAGCCAAACTCCATCATCAGTCTCCATCTCTGAGACCCACTGGCTTGGATAAGGCAGCAAGACTTGGCTTAGGCTGGTCAAAGCCAAAAGATGGCTTGGTCTAAATTATTTTCAAATTCTCCTCAACAAAAGCTGGGGGCAAAATCAGCCCTGCCAAACTTAAATGTTGCTATTCTTTCTTACAGTGAAGTAGGGGTCACATCCATGCACGTGGATTTTTACATACAGTTTCTTGTACTTGTTCTACATTCACTGCATGCAAAGCTCTAAGCAACCATTTCTGATCTCTCCTTTCCTGTGCTGAGATGAACCTCTGAATCCCTACTGGATCCATAAGGAGAAGGCAGAGGAGATCTGAGGACACCCTGGAACACCTACACACAGATTAATAATAGGGTGAAGATTTTTCCCCTCTTAAGATTTATTATTTTGTCTCCCCTTTTTTCCTAATGGAAAATGAACAAGGGTTTAAATTAGACCCACTGGAGTCTTACAGACCACTAACTAAAAAGCTACTTTATCATAAAGAAATCACTTGGCTTAGGAAAAAATATTTTAAAGAGATCCTATGCAATTTGTATTCCCTGAATATCTCATTTGTTTCAGTTTCTCATGTCAAACATGACATCAGGGATTTTATTGTGATGTCACAAATAGATTGCAAGGGAAAGGTGAACAGCATAAAGACAGACAGTTGTTTGAAAAATCTCTAGTGCATGCCAATTGCTCAGAACAATGACAAGATAAAGAGGCCTTGAAGGGCCGAACTGCAGACAAATAAATCTGCAAGGAGTAGACAGGACATCTGTGTTTTGAAGTTTTATTATTATTTCCTTGGATGATCTATGTTGCACACTACTTAAGAGCACCCAAGTTTAGCAGCTTATGCTTTTCAAATACTGCCCGAGTGCCTTGAATTCAACCAGTCTGCTGCCTTGGTCCAGAACGGGCACAGAGATGAAGAATCTTGACCAGCCACACAGGGGGACATGGGTAGAAGCCTACTGGCCTTGGGTCTCCTTTCAGGGCATATTTCTGACAAAGCTTGGATTGCTTTTAGGAACAACTCTTTAGGACCAAGAAGAGATTCAATTCATTAGTCTGCAGATCCCAGTCCCAGACTCTGCCCTCCAGACACCTGCCTTTCATCCAAACAACCTGCATTATCTAAACATTATGCATTAAAATTGGTATGGAGCCTACCAAGAGTAAACAGAAAATTTTGAATACAATTCTCATGGAAACTGATTTTAAAAATGTTTTCCATGTCCCCAGCACAAAAGGTGTGTGAATTACATTGCTCTGTTCCAAAAAAACATCAGGGGAGAGAGCTGGAGAGAGCTGCTCAAAAATGTCACATTGAATGAAATTGCTTTGTGACAATTAGGATAGGGCAATAATGGCACTAAGCAGAGGCATCAATCATTCTGCATTTAGCATTATGCCTTGCGGCTAGGACGGCACTTGAGAACACTTCCTTTAAGAAAGGAATTTGGATTAAAACTCCATCAAATCAAAGGAGAATCTAGACTGTCAAGCAGTCTCAATTCAGTTTAGCTTTAGCTTTGTGCAGTTTCCACTCTGGAAGCACGTTAAGCAAAATAAAGGTTATTTAACTGAAAGGTGCCTATGCAAGGGTTTAACAATTTAACTAACACATTTGAAATTCACACTTGAGTTATGTTTGCCCTTTCTGAATGCCTCCGTTACAGGCACACCTCTCACTTGAAACAAGCCTCTCGTTCCAACCTCAGCACTAGCAGTGACTCATCTGACAGGAGACATCAGCTCTCCTCCTGGAACTGTAATCTGTAAAACAAGATCTACCTAACGGTCATGATGCAGAACAAAACATGCTATTAACATTTAAATTACGGAGGAAACTCCAACACTTCCCATTATGTAGCTGCAAAGAGCACTAGAGCAGGACCAGTGATGTCCAAAAGCCAGCAGTAGTTACATATATCCTCACACAAGGACCGTGAGAGGGTTTTCCACCCCCAAGACACATCAGAACTTGCTCAGCTGACCTGGGCAATGTTTGCTTGAGAAGCTAAGCGGATCATGATGTCTAGTTTCTCCAGTTTGACGTAGATGGGGTCGTTGTACTTCACAAAGAACACCTTGATTTCCTGCTTCAGGATTTCAGGCCTGGAGGAAACACAAAGTTGTTTCACTCAAGACTGGTAAAAACAATAGGCTCTATCCTAACGAAAGGCATCTTTAGTTTAGATATCTACCCAAACATCCACTGAGAAACAGAATGGTGTCACTTTGTGTCCAGGACATGCCAATCAAGATACAAGAACAACAATTTGAAGAGAGTTAGAAGGCTGGAGAAAAAGATTGTTTAAATACAAAAAGCAGAATTCGAGTGTCTAACTATGCCTGTAACTCTGCCTCCTCCATTTGAATGGCTGAGCCAACCACTGCAGACAATCAGGGAACATCACGTGTTTCCAGTGAAAGAAAAACAATCCCCATCTCAGTGCAAAACCCACCTACAAACTCATTTTGTGCTTTCACTTGCAAGATGCCAGTGCAGAGTAACTCTGCTCTGAATACAATCACTAAGTGCTGTCCAAACTATCCTGCCTTTCCAGTACTTAAACGTGCATGTGGGAGTAAACTGGTGAAAAAAACCCAACCCACTGTACATCAGTGTGTCACCAGCCCAATTCTCCTATGGTGAAGAGAACAGCATAGGCTCATTGAGTTTCTACGGGTCACCATGAACTGGGTTAAATCCTTATTCCTATTTGCTGTCTGATTTATGGTCTAATGGGAGGCCAGTTCTTACTGCTCTTCAAAAGTCAGTGAAGAAAGAGGAAGGTAAAGAAATACTGTATGATACTGGTTTAACAAGTATGGCGTAAAGAAAATTAATTCAGGCTACAAGAATCATGAGACAGTTTAATGTATCCCTCGAGGGATCTCACCCTGGATTAAACAAAGTGCTATGCATGTGGAAACACCAGGAAGGTCTGAGATAACCAGATGTCCTTCAACAACCCAGGAATAACACTGTGAAGCTTTACCTTTTCTGCACAATCAAGTTGATGTTCCTCAGGGCAACATACTGAACCTCAGGCTCTCCAGACAGCAGGGTCACCAGTGGAGGGGCAAGTTTCTTCAGCAGCATGTTGTAATAGTCAGAGTCCTTGGGAAGAAGCTCCAGGAACTTCATCAAGACCTTCACCGCTGACAGCACCACCGCCGAGTTGGCGTGAGACAGCCGAGGGGTCACCCGCTCACAAATACTGGAGACAGAGCATAAGAAAGGGGTCACGTTTGGTTTAGACTGTCAAACATTTCAGATTTTATCAGAATTTAGGAGAGTTAGTTGAAAACGGCTTCTCAGACACTTTGATTTGGTTTTGCTCACAAAGAACAGGCAAAGCCCTCCTTTCCTGAACACAGCAGTAAGCAAACAAGAACTACAGACCCCCCTCACAGCTTCAAGTTCCTCTCCTGCCACAGTTAGCACAGGAACTCTCCCAGCTCTCAGCACCACAGTCCCAAGGCACGTTCAGTTACCAGCTGTTTCTGCCTTTGCCTGGTGGCATTCTCTATTTCTGTGATCTTGTCTGTCACTTACAAACACAACTTGAACAAAACAGCTACTGGAAAAACACTTTAGCCCCCATATAACCACTCAGAGGTGATACACACTCCTGGCTTGCCTGGGGGGGTTCACTGCCATTTCAACCATTTGTTTCTGTAAAAAAAAAGGCTTCTGTTAATCTGAAGATGTAAGGAAAAATTGACCTGAATATCCCCCTAACCCTCAGCTTCACCACTTGTCTCAGCAGATCCTACAATCACCAGCATCCTAAACAATCCATCCCAAAGAGAAAGGAAGTTTGGGTTCATATGGTCTTCCTTACAGCATCTGTCAAGTTTCTTCCCACCCCCTCCTGCATATTGCTAACCCAGAACAATCTTATTTCCATCTGTGCCTCCTAAAGTTTCTGTCCCTGAAAGATTTGCTCCCAGCCTCCCTGGAAGGGAAGCTGCATGGCTAATTGAAGAGCAGGAGGCTGGAAGTCAGAGCTGAGGGCAGTCCTCAGGTGTCACTGCCCAAAGTCACCTGGCACACCAAAGCTGCTTCATCTCTTCGTGCCTCAGTTTCTCCACGCACAGGGGTAATGACACCAGCCTTGCTGTAAAGGAGAACACTATATAAAACCAGGTGCTGCCATTCTTCTATCTCAGATATGGCAGGCTCTGAGAGTTAAACTCCACACAAAGGAGTAGAAGTAGTTACTGCCCATCCAGTTTTACACACCACTCCTCAGAGGAATTCCAGATGAGGAACTGGGACGTGTTCACAGTTGTTCAAACTAGTGGTCCCTTTCTGACAAAGCTAGGATAATACTGGCCTGCCACCCTGGAGATCCCTGCAGGTTTCTAGCACTCATTAACAGCTGTTTCTGGCACAGAAACAGAGCACAGGGGGGAGGGAAGTGGGAAAAAAGGAAAAAAAAATCAGGAAGACTACTGGCAGGCTTTTTTAAAAAAATGGATTATCTGTTGTGCCTCAAAAAAGAGTCACTGAAGAAACCCATCAAATCCCAAAGGATTTTGCATGTGGGTTTGTGCACCTTCCTCTCCCTTCACCCCCCCTCACATCATCTTCAAGAAATATATTAAGTCTGGGAATTCCTCTGTTCCAAGTAATTTTCCTTGCTGGTTCCTTGTTCTCTTGGGTACAGAATCTTGACTTTGTGATTCTAGACACAGATGAGGAGGCTTGAAGTGCACAAATGAACACTCCACTACCTAAACCCCAAGGATCTTTGTATTTAGGATTAGTTACTGCAGCTAAAGGTAAAAGCACAAGGGTGAATTTGGAGTGATAAGAAAAATAATTTCTTGCCTTTATTTTCAGTTCTATCATACCACAGACTAGTTTTCAGTTAGAAAAAGATATTCATCTCAAACCTGCAGTACTTTGGAAGCCCCCAAACCTATAAGGGCTTCTTGCCTTTCAAAGTAGCAAGACCAGATTTGAAAGCTCTGCTTTAAAACAGAAGATCCTCCAAACAGTGCTTCCAGATGGGTCAAGCATTGTTACAGGCTTGGGCTTGGGCTGATCCCTTCTCAGTAGGGCCATTTCCTGTAGGAACTACCCTTTTAAATAGAAAAAAGTAAAAAATGAAGCTAACAATAAACAGAGAAAGTGGTGCTGCAGAGGGAAGGGGGGCAGGTTTCCAGCATCAGCCCAAGCTACCAAGAGTTGTCTCTCTTTCAAACCTCTTTTACTTCAAGTCTTACTTGTGCTGTTGCATACCTGAGCAGAGATCCCTGTTGTCACAAGCCCTTTTCAAAGCTGTAACACTGCCAGAGCCTGTGAAGTGCTCTGCTACCACATAACCCCAAGTGGCCCGTGCAAAGAGCAGGAACAAGCATACCTCTGAGCTTCACGATCATCCTTGGGGTTGTAGTTGGACAGACAGTCCAGGATGAAGATCTGGCCCCACTCTGTGCACTCATTTAAAGCTGTCAGGAGCTTGTTAATGTTCTGAGGGTTCAAATCCAGCAGGTTGCTGTTGGGATGCGATTCACTGATTTCCGACAAGGCAGCCACAGCATTTGCTACCACCTGGGAGAGGAGACAAGGAGACACGTTGTTTGCTAGCAATGCCATCAGTGTCTCAGCAGGAATTAACTTGGCCTTAGCATGGGTTGCACATGGGAAACAAACACAGATACTGGTGTGTGCTATCAGCAGCCACCAAGTCAGTCATCCGAGCCTTCAGGGACCCAGTACAACCTCACAGACAACCTAGAGAGCCCAAAGCTTGACTGTAACCTTGCTCCTTGCTAAAATTTGAAGAGCCTGAGGGGGAGGAAGCGAAAGAAATCAGCACAGCAGGAGGCAGCTGCCAACATACACACAGCAAACGTGAAAAGCCAGCAAAGAGCATTTTGCTAGAGAAATTAGAACTTGAAAGTATTTTTGTTAAAGATCAATAAAAGTTAAAGTCGCCTCTGGACAGAACAAGAATTGGGACTCAGGACCTCAAAGACTTTACTCTGGAGGGAGGGAGCTAGAGGTGGCATCAGAGAGTGTCCACATGAAGCAAGAACATCTCACCTTCCTGTGGGCTCCAGATTCTACCCTGGCCTGCTTCAAGCTGGCATCATCCCCCCCCACTTCCAGGAGATGCTCAACTGCTATAGCCAAGGTCTCAAAACCTCTAATTGCCCTGATCATTCAGGAATGGATGCCTCTTATCCAATAGCCCCTTGGCAGCCCTGTGGCACATTGCTTAACACAACCCAAGAAACAAGAAGAACAGTCTCCTCCAGAAGAGATGTCAGGCAGCAGATAGCCTTCAGCCCTGTAGCAAGCCTGTCAGGGTCAGCCAGTTTGAAAGCAAACACACGATTTCCCTAAAATGGACAACTCCTGCTAAATTTTGAACACCACTTATTTCAATTCCAAATAGTCTCCATAGCATCCATTTGTCTGCTAGGTACTTTACAGAGTCCTGTTCAAGCAAGCACGCCAGCACAACTCATCACTGAAAATATTCCTGCTGCATTTAAGACTATATAAGGTCTTCCTTGTTCTAAGCATGGATGAAAGGAAGCAGAGAGGAGGTCCAGGATCCAGCTTGACAAGAGCGAGAAGTGGGAGTGCAACACAAATTTCTAATTCTTTAGTTCCATACTCAGTCAACAGTTATTTTAACAGATTTCATGTGAAGATTTTTTAAATAGAAGAGTTGCAGAATATACAGACAAAAATAGAAAATTTGCAGATGACACAGAATTCTTGCTTAACTAACTAGAAAAGGGATTTAAGCCCGAGTTTGACACACAAAGCTGATGCACCCTATGAAAAGCCATTTCAGGGTATTTTACAACGTATATATCATGTCCAGCCCAACTCTCAATTCACACCTGCCAAAAAGGAAGATTTACAGCATTTTCTATGGGATTAAGGCAAAGAAACATCTAAAAATCACCCGATTCTTTGGCTGACTAAAGATGGTTTGATGCAGCACGCTGGAAACAAGAACAGAGCAACCAGAAAATTCTCTGCGTTGTTCCCATCCCCGCTTGCCATTAAACCAATGTATCCCAAAGTCACTGCACAAGCACAGTAACTGTTGTTTTGTATTTCACACCTAGAGGTCAGAGAGAAGATTTCAATCCAAGATTTTATGAATTTCATTAGTTGAATGAGCCTTCTGTCACCAAAATCATTAGCAACCAGAACTGCTGTCGTCTTGTACTGTTTTAATGAGTAGCTTATTAAGATACGCTGCTTATTCTTCTCATTATTTAATTTGCCTAATTCCTGAATGGTTAATGTGACACAGCACAAAACTGAAGTAAGAGGCAGTTTTAATTTCATTCTATTCTGGAAGTTTACAAGCAAAGACAAATCACAAAAGCAACTGAAAAGCTCAAAACCGTTACAAAAAAAGGACTTATAAATTGAAATTAGGACTTTGGAAAAAAATTTGAATAAAATAGCAACAGAGCCAAAGCATCACGGAAAGGTACCTGTCAGCTGTCCTAAGGAACAGGGCTGAGCTTTGGCAAATGCACTCACACTGCCAGGCACTGCCCTCATGCAGTAATTGGGTCATGTGGATATCCTAAACCCTGGGGCAAGTACAAGTCAAAGTAGCTGCACTTAAGTTTCCTCCCTAGCAAAGTACATGAAGTCCATCACTTTGTGTATTTTGCCTGTGGCAAACTCACAGAAACGCCGTTCCCAGGGGCTGCCTGGTACACAGCAGCTCCAACCCAGAGACCTGGTCTTGCTTTTCAGATCTTTTTGGGCTCTTTTCAGGAACTAGCACAGCAGCATAAATACAAGTGTCCAAACCAAAGCTGAGGATGGGACACTGCATGGCAACGTGTCAAACTGCCATTCAAAGCATCCATGAGAAGGAATGTCAGGTGGCAAGATGCACTCAGGAGCAGAGGCTGTGGTCTCCTTGGGGGTTACAACATAAAGGACTGGAAGGGGCTGTGATGCATTTGATAGCAGCTCAGTTCTGTCAGATGGGCTGGGATCTACAATTTCAGAGTCCACAGCTGGTCCTCACCTTCTACCTTAGCAGAATGGTGCTGTTGACAAGTTGGTGATGATAAATGAAGCAAAAAGGGGTAAGGGTAGGGGTGGGGAATATCTTCAAACTTGAAACAGTATTAAAAAAAAGTACTCTCTGGCGATTTGCACTGAACATATTGATGTGTTACAGAATGCCAACAAAAATAATTAGCATCTTCAAGGCTTTTTACACAGCCACAGCACAGTTGAAATGAAAACAGATTTCAGGAACCAGTCCAACATAAACACTGGTTCAAGTATGCACGCTCACCTCTCCTCATTGGCACTGCCATTGGCTTCATTACGAGACAGGAACACAGAGCCATCCCAGCCAGCACTGCATGGTTTCATTCCAGCACACAACTACTCCTGCTTTGCTGACAGCTCTCACCAAGAGAGCTCAGGCAACACGTAAACAAAGATTCAAGTGTTGTCCACAGTTTGGGATACTAACAGTTATCACTCAGGTATGGAAAAAAAGTCCAATAATAACCAGTTAATACCAGTTCATGTATTACATCACTTGGCAACCTAGTATATACTCTGACAGTCACTTAAGTGTCATTGGAAATATTTAGAAAGATGTTTTGGCCAGGGAAAACCTACAACAAAGCTGAACCTAAAGCCTTCAGCTCAGTTGGTGCTTCTTCCTTAACAGAGCAACACAAGAAGTGAAGTCCAACTGCACTGAACACCAAGTACAAGGTACAAAGTGATAAAAGAAGCTACAAACCAGGGTTTTTTTAACCTTGAAAATAAATAACAGCGATTATGTACTGCTGTGGGAATAAATAAAGCTAAAGCTTTACAAGTGGTGTAGGACCAAGTCCTCCATGGATCTGGAGAAGTTTCACAGCCATACCTTGGCTGAGCTAAAAAAGCCATAAGCTTCTTTTGCAAACTGAGTATTCTCTGCTTTTCAAAGCATGCAACAAGTTCATTTTGGTGAGAAACCAAGCAGGAGTTGGGCAACTTATTTCACAGATTGGAAAGAGGAGACTAAAAGGACAAGAAACTACATCTAGTGTAGTCTTTAGTGCTCAAAAATAATGAAAAAAACCCCAAACAAGGTCAACCCACTGGCCACAGAAATGTGAGCCAAAATAATTAATGAACAGAGAAAGCTTTTAAAAGCTTAAGCTTAAGAAGTTAATTCCTTGGCAAAATGCCTCACTTGACTCACAATTAAGAATACAGTCTTTAAGCTAACAGGTACCAATCAAAGAGAATCAGTCTAAAAAAAAACACCTAGAGAGCACAAATTGAAGACAGAATAATAATAATAGGTCCCTGGCTTGCTTATTTAAACCACTTCACCCTGGGTACACTTCAAATGCAGTCACAGCAACATCCCATTAGAGCACAGTTGAGACAAAATGACAATAAACCTGCTTTTTGGTTGGAATTTCCCAATGAATTTAGCCTCTGAGAAGTGTCATTGGGATGCGGATAACAATCTCCCAGGCTCTTCTTAAAAATAAAATAAACTCTGCACTTAAAACTATATTACAGATTTAACAAGAACCCAACGTTTTTAAACCCACCTACAGACCAACCCCCTGTGTGCAACCAGAGAGACCAGATCCGACCCCAGGGAGAGCTGCAGAGGTAGCAACACTGATTTGCCAGTTATTCCTTCTGGCAGCTCAAACCTTTAGCTCCGAGCAAATGGCATAAAATACATTAACAAGGAGGAAAGGGGGTGGGTGAAAACCTGAGTGTCTGCCTATCAGCCCACACGGAAAAGCTTTGCAGGGGGTGGGGGGACAGGAGGGAAGCTAGACAGATCTAGAACACTAAACAGTCAAAGCAATCAGATTATTTTGCTAACATCCCAGGCTAATTGGAAATTAAACCAAGTGTGTAATGGAGTTAATGAAATACAATGTTCTGCTGCTTAAAACAGGGACCTCTGGCTCACCATCCCATTAAAATGAGGAGAAGATGAAGAAAAGTAGGAAGAGTTAAGAGGTTCTGACATGATGCTGAGGAAACACAGCCTTCCCCACATAGCTGGAGGCTCCCACCCTTGAGAGCCAGGCACCACGTGATGTTTTTGAGACTGGAGAGGTGCTGACATTTTCCAAGAGCACGCTGAGCTCGCATGGTACGTTCGTGTCATTAAGCACAGACTCCCAGATGGGATGGATGCAGATTTCACAGGGCCACTTGTTTTCATGACCACAGATGATGCTGTGTGCCTGAAAGGTCCCTAACAAGTACCAACACGGACAAGCTCTCACTCCGGAGTGCACAACCCCTACTTCTGCTCATGTTAGTTTTATCTTTCATTTACAAGCTCCCTTTTACTTTGCTTCCCTAGAAATGGGCTGTGAACTATCAAAATGGCTCAAGCAGGCAAGCTGGAAAGCCTGTATGAACCGTTAATGCATGTAACATGTATGGTTTTAAGTTAAAACCCTGGGAGATTAACACATCCCCAGTCTATGAATCATCTTGGAAAGTAACAGCTCACCTGTTCAGCCTTAATTGTGACAGATTTCCAGGGCTCTGGGTAAGTCATTCATCCTCCACTAATTCCATTGCAGGAGGTTGTACTTTAGTGCCTAAAAGCCTGGAACCATGCTGCTGGACGTGTGATCAGTACCTGACCACAGCCTGAAAATTGCCTGGGTGGGGAAGACCTCCTGCTTGGGTTTTTTTTGCAAGTGGGATGAGTTTTCCTGGAGGTGGGAAGGGAAGTGTTATGCCTCCCACAGTGTGCTTGCCCTAACTGGTTTTTGCACTTCCCTGCTCCTACCATGCATTGAATTAAAAAAAAAAAATGCCACTTTGTGGCAGATTAAAACACCACTCCATCTCTCAAGTCCTTGCAAAATCAGAATGTGTTAGTGGTAAGACAGGAAACCTTACTTCTCTCAACTGTTGAGCCTCTTGCAGTAGGTGGGCACGAAGCTGTTCAGGCGTGGCTCCAACACAAAAGGTTTCTCCTTGGTACAGCTGAGTCCCCCAGTGCAGGAAACAAAGCTCCATAAGAAGCCACCGAGGGTCTGCATCTCCCTGCACTTCTTCCAGAGAGCACTGTGGTCTGATCCCAGCCTGGATCAGCACCTGTCACACACCAGGAAGGCTTTTTTTTTCAGGTTTTTGGAGGGTTTTTTAAGGCCCTTCGCAATTTTCCTTGCAGAGGTTCTCACTGGCACCATCCAGTGGCAAACAGGGCTGCCGCCCATCCAAGCAGCTATTTGGAAGAGAGGCACCAGCTAAGCATCAACAGAAACCTTATCTAGCCCTAAAAAGGGGGGTGTAGAGTTACAAAGCATCACAGCCACAGCATTTTGTGACAAATGGTGCTCATCAATAACTAGAAGTGTCTGTTCCAGTTGAAAATGCAGCCTCTAGACATGTCAACAAAATTCCCCGGTACTCTTGATTGATATTGGAGATACTGGAATGATCTATTCAGCAAGAGTAATGCTTTGGAAATTAGACACATACTGGTGGCAGTAATTGGAAGGAGATAGGTCTCTGATGAATGAATTTGTCACCTAGGCTTTAAAAAGGAGGACGACAGACTCTGGAGTCATGGATATTCATGCATTATCATAGAAATTCGTTGCATCTCTCTGCCAGAGTGCTAGCATTCCAAAGGCAAGGAAAAGCACGGCTCCTGTGGAAAGCCAGAGACCAGCATCCCCTCATCCACAAGCCTACCAAAACCAAACAAAATCAAGTCCCTCTTACAGACTTGAAATAACCTCAGACCTGTTTAGAATGACAGCCTGGAGAAAATGAGCTACTCAGTAAGTCAGACATGATTACAGACAACAGCTCTCCCTTTTCCCACAGTTTAAATCTTTGCAGCCTGGCTGCTGCAACACAGACACACAAGCTGGCCTCTGAACTCCCCTGGTAATCTCCCACGTTGCCTCTTTCAAGCATCCTACCATATAGGTTAACACAGTCACTGTTTTGTACTGTCTCCTCTGCAACCTCCACCCATCTAATTTCCATCTTGCTACTGCTACCTGTCTGCATACTCTGCAAAAAATGTTGCTCTCCCTCCTGGGCAGCCTCATGTAGACAGCAGGAACGCCCTATAAAGAGCCCCACAGCGAAGCCACCACTCTTCATCAGCCCCTAAGCAACTGTTTCATTCACGGGGTAAACAAATTCCACCTACTGATGCCTACACATGTCATCAGGTGCCTCCCAGAAGGAAATATTACCTCCACCTGCAACACAAACAGATTAAAAAAATCCCAAACCACACACAGGACCAACACAGACATTGTTGGGAGACTTCAATATACAGCCTTCATTCTGCAACACCTTGGTTGAAAAGGAGGAGGACATTTTATGGCTGGAGAGGCAGCCAGGGTATCTTGGAGTCAGCCCCCAACATGCCACAGAGGCACAGCCCACAGCTCCCAGCAAGATGCAGGGTGTGAATTTCCAAGCTCTTACAACCATCATGAGAAGGAATCGAACTCGTCCAGCAGTGGTGGTTCACTCCTTGTACTAGATAAAACATCAGCTGCAGAAGGGAAAAAACACAGCTGTGAGAAGTTAAGTTTTCCCACGAGGAACAAGTACTTTCCTGTGCCTGTGAAGAAGGTAACGTTCTACTCCCGGTTCTGTAAGTCCCACGTCCCAGACTGCCTCCCACAAAGTCCTTTAGGGACTCAGAGGACCACCAACAGTTTCTTAGCAAGGGGCTCGTTTCTCAGCTTTATTACACAAACAAAGAGGGATAAAATTCCTGCTAAGTATGCAGCATAGGACAGCCCATGAGGCAAAGCTGCTTCCGTTTCTAAACAGGCTCATTCCTCAGGACACAGGCTCAAAAGACGTACTGCTTGCCAGCTGGCAGGAAAAAGAACAAAATGAGGACCTTCTTCCTCTGTAAGGTCATCCAGGAAGCCCAAACACACACCCTGAAGTTCTGTCTGGCAGAGAAGGAACCTACATGGCTTGCAGTCACAGCAGGAAAGGCAAAAAAAAGGCAATGTGATCTGTGTCAATAGGTTTTTAGTCTAGTCTGTGAACTATAGAAACTCAATACTGCTAGAGGGAATTCTGATTAGATCGTGATGGACCTCACCACCTCTAGCTGTCAGAGCTCAACAGATTCCCTTCTTAGTGCAGGTTGTTAAATGCTAAAGGCAAAAAAAAATAAAAACAGAAAAACCCCAGGCACAACAAAAGAATTTAATTATATTACACACATTCAGTGTATTTACTAATCAGCTTGCCATGTGATCTGTTTACTCTGTATTGATCCACAATAGTGTTTCTCCCAATTAACTGTGATGTGTGGATGGTGTAAAGCCCAATGTACTATTGGCCAGCACCTAAGTGCTGTGTCTTTACAGCCCACAGAAACACAGGAGCAGGACAAGCACCTGAGAGAGCTTTGATCCAGTGCACCACAGTGACCTTGCAGAACACGAGGGGCAAGAAATGCTACAAGGAGGAGTTAAAAACCTAGAAAAGAACTGAGAGAAGGTGGTATCAACCTAACTTAATCCGTGTGAGTAACACAGACTGACAAGAAAACTATCCCAGGGGTTAAAAGTTACCCTAGAAGGTCGAGGAATGGAAAATATTTGGAGAGAAAGGTTGCTCCGTTCAAATATTGAAAGATGAGTGAGGCTGAAGATGGATTTCCTCTTACGTTTTTCTGCTAATATTTACATACCTGAAGAAAAACAAGTGCACTGATAAAAGCCAGGCTGAACTAGTTACAAAATGAGGTGTCCAACCAGCAGCAGCATTTGTTCTGCTTTGAACTGCTGCCATCTCGAGGCCTTGCTCTGCATCACCAGGGCTCAGTGCTTGCTTCAACAGTGAGATACCAGTCAGTCATTAGCTCTGATTCACATCGTCAGAACAAGACAGTATCAGGGAAAATTAAAAACAAAGTTTGTCCAAGACATCAGAGAGCCTCTGGCCATCAGTGGGTGTGTAAGAGACCTGCCTCTCTCATCCCACTATCAGCTACTGCTGGATGTCAGCACCATTCTGCAGCGATCTGTGTGCAAGCAGGGATACACCAAAATCCTGGGATCTTACCCTGGAACTGTATTTTGTTAGAAGATGAGGATTATGGGAGGACATGCTTTCTGATCTGCACTAACCAAAGGTACCAGCAAGGCCCTCAAGACTGAGTGCAGACAGCCCCAAGCAGCCAAGCCCTAGCTTTATATTCATTATATTCATCCAGACCTGGTTCTGCTGAGCTTCACACAAGGAAACGCACAGCAAAACAGAAGGGTTTGCCTTAAGACAGCTCTGGGAAGAAATGAGGGTTCCCTCTTTGGCAGGACCTCACGTGGCAAAGGGCAGCCACAAGCACTTCAGGCCCATCTGTAAAATGAGATTTAAGACTCCATCCACAATCAAACTTCTGCAGTGTAGCCACCCAGTAACTGAACTGTGCCCATGTATGTTATTGGCCCATTGCCTGCACAAGCTAAGACATCTCAGATAACTCAGCTGAAATGCAGAAAGCCACCAACCCATCTGGTAACTTGCCATATATATCCATACCAATGTATATGCAATTAGAATTTTGAATTAATTCATCCAGGAGGAGCTGCAAAGCTACCAGAGAGATTTTTCACAAAAAGCCAGCGAACCACCAGACTTTAACCTGTCAGTCCTTTAATCCCAACTACAGCCAGCTCATCTGGAAGGGTGCAGTCCTATAAAAAAAAATATATTGTTTTTTTACCATATTGGAACAACGGCCAGATCTTGACAACAAAAAGTCCAGCCAAAGGAGAAAAGCACCTTGCCTGTGAACCTACAGCACCTCAATAGGACTTCAAAGCAATGCCCTGCACGTGCCCAATCCCTGTTCTCACCATTCTATGATAATAAACTATTAGCCTGAAGATACAAAGGAAAAACAAAAATGTTTCTGACAAGGTCACCTCCAACTGAGTCAGACATCTCCATGACAAGGGTGATCTGAGCTGATAAAAACATGCACCCCGATCTCTGCACAATTCCAAGGCAATTAGCAAGCCACAGATGGAGTTGTTACTCTGCCCAGCTAGGATGGTTAGTGCTTGCTCATGTGCTAGAGGCAGACAATTACAAAGCCATAATAAAACCCTTCTTGAAGACTGTTTTTCAACAGTTTTTTTAGCTCCTGCTCAAAATCCTTATTTCTCTGAGGAGAGAACAAGTGTGGATTTCCCATCTAAAAAATTCCACTTCATTAAGTGTCTAATGTTGCCTGTTTTCAGAAGTCATCAAAAGAGGAGAAGCATTTATAATATAAATATGAATGAGTTTAGATAATAGGTTGCAATGATTGAGATGCACCATTTACAGAGGAATGGGCCATAAGGACAGATCCATCCATACCATTCTTTTCAGTAATCTTTCTTTTGATACCAGACACTGATACATACATTTTACTTAAAAAGAGCTTCCAGGCAGGGCTGCATTCCACCTGATCATGGAGAAATACTTTAATAAATATCAGCTTGCACACAAATATATCTATCTTACTTGGCAACCACAACTCCCAGTCATCAGGAACCCCCACTGGAATTTCAGATGGAGAATGAGCTGGAGAGTTTGACTAGGAAATGCATCTTAACTAGGGGTGGATAGCTTCTGTACTTTTGAGAACAGCTGTACCACAAAGACATGAATTTCAAAGGGGAGCAAAGCTATAAACTTAACTAGAAAGAATGTCTGTATCTACTAAAAATTGTAACCAGATTAAATACTGTATTGTCAGTGGCTATAATAGTCCCAAACCTGATAAAACCTCTCCCCATGCACTCTTAGAAAGCAACAATATAATGCCCTGCCTACAGTAAAACCCGGAAAGCAGTACACTGAACACCAGCCACATGATCCTCCCCAAGCCTGCAGATCTGAACACACACTATAGGCCCCTCCTCTTCATCACTATCACTCACTCCTCCAAACCGTATTCTCCCGCTATGAATCCTCAGCTCCAGGAAGAGCAGGTGAGTGTGACGTGAGGCAGGTACTGTGGTCCTGCACAGTTTCAGTGACTGCAGAGCTGCAATCAACTGCAGCAGCTGCCAAGGTTTCACTGTCCTAGGCTGTCCTCATTACCAGCAAGGAGCTCATTAGTTGTACTGATGTTTTATTAGGAATCCTTATGCAACTTTCAGTGGTTTATTTAGCAAACAGAGCATACACTGCCCTTTGGTACTTCTCTTCTCTCCATTCATTTAAGTCAGTATTAAGTTAATGTGCTTTTAAAATAGATATCAGTGCTCTCCTAACAGCCAATGGCTCATTTACCAACACAGCCACTTCCACAGAGATCAATGAACAGAAAGGGCAAACAAAACCTTATTAACTTCTCTTGAAGTACCACACCTTTTCAGTCTGAGCTTCTCAGCTCATATCCATGTGGCTGTAATCAGCAGAAGAAAATTAGAGTTAAAACCAAGGCTAAGAGAAGAGAGGTCACATCCCTTTCCACAGCACACTCCATTGCTGCCTGAGCTAGTGAGTGCCAGGGGTCAGTGTTTAAGTTTAAAGCAGACCTCACTGGGTATTTTCAGAGGCTGCAAGGTACACGCCCACAATATGAAATTTAAAAAAAGCAGGTGTTCCCCTGTATGCCTCAAAATTGCCCAGACAGAGAGAGCATCTTCAAGCAGTCATCAGTATTCATGCAGAAACCTGGCATGAAAGAAAAACCCACCAGGGAGGCATACCAGAAGAGCAGCTTGTAAAAGAGCCAGATATCAGAGGCAATAGGTGCTTGTATCTTCTGACAGGCACCACTGCTCACAGACTTGGGTCTGTGATAGTCAGACACCTTCAGTTTTACTGTCTCTAGAAAGCTAAAAGGAAAGCAACCAGCAGCCTTCACTCACCTACTAAAGGGGATGGTACTTTACCACCTGCACTCAACTTACTCAAACCTGCCCAAAGACAGCAATTTGCTTTACGTGGTTTGATTCATGCACCACAAAGAGCTGTTAGACCTGTCCTAATAATGCAAAATTACTTTAAGCAGAGTCAAACCAGATCAGTGCTCTAAGAGAGCTAAAAAAGTAGCAGTCACATCCTTAAACTCTTGAGTTAAACCAAGCTGGAAAAATTTTCTCCCCTGTTAGTTACAACAGTATCGGGGTGCTCACTGGATTCTGGTAGATCACAGGAAAAAATACTGAATTAAAAGATCATTCAGTAGGGCACTTCAATTCATTGTCCATCATCTTTTAGTTACAAAATAATAGTGGAAGATGCCTGGTGTGAAAATGGACCCTTCATCAACCGTGATGAATTACTGATTTAATAGGTAATTTACTCCTGTGAAATTCTTGGTCTTGATCTCCAGCTCTGCTCTGATGACTTATTTAACTTTTTTAAGAACATATGCATTTATTTTCTCCACTCATTACAGGCCAGTGAATTTATCTGCATTAGTGAATGAATTCATCCAACGTCTTACTCCAAGAAGAGCCAAAGCCTGCAGGAAAGCAACAGCTACAAGCTGTCACTAAGGTAGCAGCATCAAGTATTTTCTTGCTCTTCTGACTCATCTGACCAGGAAGTTGAACTTTTGCTGCAGCACTCAAGACAGGCAACACAGGCAGAAGTCCAAAGATATCTAAGAATAGAAGGCATTCCCTTTTTTTCTGAGGTTCTCTAACCAACGCATACCTCACAATGGATCAGTTGCAATTAAAAAGCCTTCACATTTCTGATTATCTGCCCATTACAGACTCAAGCCATGTGCTGGAAGGACATACACATTACCATGGGATTGGAGTCTGCAATCAGGTCCCGCAGAGAATCCAGGAATCCTTGGTCCTCCACCATCTGGGCATTGATGTCATGCAGCTTGGCCACACAGACAGCTGCAGTCTTTCGGACGTAAGGGTCTTCATCCTTCAGACACTTGCGAAGAGGCTCACACAAATACTCTGTGATCTTGTCCACCCTGATGCACCCCATTGTACGGACGGCCAGAGCACGGATGAGAGGGTTTGGGTCTTCACAGTCCTGCAAGGGGACAGAATATGCAGTAAGCAATTCTGCACCACTAGCCACAGGTATCTTCCCTGCAGCCAGAATTGGGCTGTTCTTATTTCAAACAAAAAGCATTGTCTCTGATTACATGCTAAAAAAGGCAGTTATTTCAGATCAGAGATAAAAGGTGGAACTTACCAGTTCACAAAAACATCCTACACCATCTCAAAGATGTTTTCAGGCCACAACAGCTTGTAAAATTGTGATCTCAGTGTCCCTTGGTTCTTCCCAGGCAACGCTTATTTCAACAAGAACTAGCAGCTACAGCTAAGCTAGAGAGGCAGCTCTCACCACAGGCAACTTTCAGACAAAACAAAATACTGGTTTCCAGCCTTACTGGTTTAAAGGAGCAAGAGAATATAATGGGAAACTCAATAACTAAACACAATGCAACAGTCATGAAGGCCTATTTCCCACAGCCCACCAGTTCTAGACACTGTCATCCCTTCAGTTTGCAACATATGAAGCACTAAGCAAAGGCCAGTCTAGTCTAGAGGTGCTTTTCTGAGGAGAAAAACAAAAGCAGAAGGGAATGTTAACACTTCATACTTCAAGCCTACATAATTCTCCATACATCAAATCCATCTACATCTCTGAGCAACACACCTCCAAACTCAGCCTATAAAAGGATGGATGCAGCATGGCCTACAGAGACATCAGACGTCTCCTTGCATGGAAAAGCATGAGGTTGGAAAACACCATGTTTGTCTGTTGGTCCATCCTAACACAACTACACTTTAAAGATATGACAGACAACAATATTCTTTACAGAGAGGAAGGTAGGGACACCTTCTCTGGGCCAAAACCACCCCACTCTTAGCCTAGGTCCTCTCACCTCCTTCAGCATCAGACACTGTGCTAGAAACTTAAAACATGATCAGATTCCCCAGTGTCTCTGGTTTTATAATGCTCTAGGAGGAATCTCAAACTTTCTTTAAGTACCTGGTTTTAACCCGCATAACGTGGGACTGAAATAACATTTCCTAGAAAGGGAGAGGCAACCTGACAACAGAATTAAAGGCAACACAGAGATCAGGCTGTTATTTTTCAGTGAACCATCTTTCAGTTTCACCAGAGAGGAAGGTTTTCCACACAGAGCACAGCTGAAACATTCAAACAAATAGATATCCATATGACAGAGATACCACAAAGGCTGGGAGATGAAAAATGTAAGTTCTGCTATCCAATACCAGAAGTTGATCTTTAATGATGATGAGTAAACTGACAGCAGCAGCTTTTCCTGGAGCAGGCTCTCCTGTAACTGCTTCCAGGGGTGCTTCAGTCATCTCCTCTGAAATAACTAGCAGCAGTGAGGGAGAGGACCCAGACCTGCTGGATTCAGCATGCCAACTGCTTATTTTCTGCTCCTCTACAGGCACTCCCAGCCAAAAGACTCAAGTACAAAAGCAGAGATAAACAACAGCTCACAAAGGCTAATGCACAAAGGAGACGTGGTGACAGCCACTGCACTGAACCATTTTCTGATGAGCCATGGGAGCAAGTTACCTTCACAAAGCTGTTGACAGCCATAATGGCCATATCAGGCTGGCTTTTGGCATAGTTCATCAGGTACAGATAGACCAGCTTCTTCAACTCCAAGTTGTCGGTCTGCATGCAGTTCACAACATCAGGGAAGAGTGAGCTGGACAGACAACAGTAAGTGAGAATAGGGAAAAGGCAGTGTGATTACATGGTGTGCAGAGGGACAGTAACAATATCAAGGAAGCCAGGAAAACTGGCATTCCACTTAGCTACCTCACTGTCTAATGAGAGGCCAACTTCCCTCCAGAATCCAACTATTTTACATGTCACTTTAGATGATGCTTTCTCACTGCTTGCTAGCCTGGCTCTTAGTGTCAGAAAGGTAATGCCAAGTGTTCTTCCAACCCTTACTTGTCATAGCATAAATTCAAGCTATACTTTAAAATAAGTAGTTTTTAAACTGAATCCTTGCCTCATAGCTAAACCTACACTGGAAACAGTTGTTTCTTTTCTTTCAGTAACAGGAAGGAACTTGAAAAACCTGTGATTCAGGCATAGCCTAGGCAAGGACACAGCCAGCCTCACCACCCAGCCGACAAACTCAGAGCTGTTCCATGGAGATGTGTGCCATCACACCAGGCTGGCTCCCAGGAGAACCACAGCTGCTACACGTGAAAGAAAAGTTGCTTTTACCTGACATCCTTCCCCACGGTCATGGCCGCGATAACCTTCTTGACCGCTTCTTTCCTCTTCTCTTTCTTTTCATTATTGAGTTCAGCCTTCAGTTCAAATATCTCTCCTGGCAGAAGACAGAACAGATTGAGCCTCTTGGGAGAAAAGGGTCGGGCTTTAGGGGTAGCTCAGAAGTGACTTTTTCCTTTCCCATCCCATTGTTCCCATAAAACTGGTACAGCAGCATGGGGAAGATGTCACACCTTCTGGAGAACATGGCTCACTGAGAAGCAAAGCTGTAACACGCAGAGAACAATATGGGCTACAACTTGCTACCAAAAAAGCAGTTAACAAGAACCACGCTGTGTGTTGCAGCTCTCCCACTTCTAGAACACTAAACCACATCACTGGAGCGTCTGTTTCTCAGAGGCAACTATTATATAACCAGGATGAAAAGATATTTGGAGATGCCAGATTAGTGCCTGCAAGAAAAGAAATCCAAACAACTTCACTAGGAATTTTGCCCAGACTTTTTAACTTTTGCTCATCGTTGCCTGCTTCCTGAGAATGCACTGAGAAAACAGCAGACTGCAGTGGAGCCCAGGCACCATGATACACAGTGGGAGAAACAGGAAGGCACAGATTTAGTCTAGTGGAATAAATCCCTTCTGAGCTAGAAAGACAAAGCTACTACTAACAAAAGCAGCAAGTAACACAGCTCACCTGGACCCTGAGGTTGCCGAAGCAGCCTTTGCCATGACACTAATTCTTCCAGATATAATGGAAAGTCAGCTCAGGCTGGATCACAAAAGCAGCAAAGCAAGTTTGCAAAATAAAACAACATGTGCAAAAGACAGCTTATCAGGCTTGTTCCAGACCAAGTGGCTTGAGGATAATGTTCCTGACAGTTTTCCCCAGGAAGTGAGCAGTGTTCCCACTAGAAACCACAGGCTGAGGACACATTACAAGTACCAAAATACCTCTGACAAAAATTCACCCTAGCCCCTAACCTCCAGTTCCTACACACCAATGTCAGAACAGCAGCACTAATTACTGAAGAGCCTGGCACAGAAAGACTAACAGGTACTTCAAAAAGAGGAAAGGTTACTGTTCTGAAGAATGCAGTGCAGCGACCACTGGTAACACTTCCTGTTTGAGAAAGAGATGCTCACATTGCTCACACTGAGACCGTGCCCCAGAGCAGAGCTGAGCCAGCAGCAGTGTGCTCACTAGAGCTCAGACACTGCAGGCTGGCCTCTCCCAGAAAAATCTGCCTGGTGCTTTAGGGCTGAACTTACAGATAGTGTTGTTCCTTAGAAAGATCTGAACTGCATTTGCTTCATTTATGAGCTCATTCTGAAGCTTAATGGAACATAAATAGATCAACACTGTAGCTTTTTCACTGGCAAGCATCCATCAGAAACATTCACTCATTCTGAAAAGGACAGATTAATGCGAACCATTTTCCACATCTACTGGAGAAAGATGAGCAACATCAGGCTTAAATTGCAGCCAACAAGAGTTGGGATAAACACTGTTTTGTTTGAGAACAGGTTAGAAAAATATCTGCCTGGAACATTTTCAGCAGAAAAAGTCCCCTGCTGAAACAGGTGAATGGGTAAAATGTCCCCAGAGATCCTTTCCTGTCTTGCCATTTTTAAGGGCAGCAGTTTGTCCTGAGGTGAGGTGACCACCACACCTACAGTAAAGCCAAGGTAAAGGCAAACAGAAGCCTGCAGCTTTGAAGGAAGCAGCAATAGGAAATCCCATTATCTTTGCAACAGCTTGATGTAAAGCTAGATGCTTATTCCTTAAATATTAAATGTCTCTCCATCAGCTTAACCCTGTGATGCCCAACAGAACAACCATCCTCAGCCTCGAACTTGTTAGTCCATAACTAAAACTTCATCTCTGACCAGATCTGCACTCAAATCCCAATGTTTTGTTGTTTTGTTCTTGATCCTTGAAAAAGCAGCAATTTGGGTCATTTTGTGCATCACATCGGTTTTGTCTTTTGTCACCATGTGACCTACTTTAGAAGTTTCTCCCTGGATGATTAAGACAAGAAACAGGGACAGAGCTAACAGAAAAGCACAAGTTGTTCAGCATGCAGTTAAATCTGTGTAAAAATAGACACCCACCACCTCCAATGCACTGCACCAGCTTAGCACTAACCTTTTTTATTGGTCGTGAAGTATTTGGAGTCCGTCATGGTTCCAGTTCCTTAAAGCACCTGAGAAGAATAAAAAAAGAACAAACGGTCAAACAGCATTCGGAGCTGACAACACCCAATTTGCAAGGCAGGAGCTTGGGAAAAGGATGAAGGAGCAAATGCTTTACATCCACAGGAACAATGCTCACAGTCTTCATTCCGTACGTGCTGCTGCTACCACTTGGCAACCCCGGGGATTTAAAGGGCTCAGATGAACAATGTTGGTGAAAACACAACAGCCAGAGGCAACAGGCTGGGAAAGCAGCAGTGCCCAGCCCAGCTTTGTAAACTCTCCATCTAGCCAGGGAGAAGGTGGG
Organism: Aegotheles bennettii; assembly: GCA_013398125.1. Taxonomy (NCBI): domain Eukaryota; kingdom Metazoa; phylum Chordata; class Aves; order Caprimulgiformes; family Aegothelidae; genus Aegotheles; species Aegotheles bennettii. The sequence continues at coordinate 2,754 of VZRW01008257.1, read as the reverse complement.
GTTTAACTCCTTAGAACCAGCAGAGCTTAACATCTTCTGTGGTTGGCTTTCCCCTGGGTGCACAACCTCATTTTCCAAGAAAAGCACCGCACATTTCATATCTTGACTGGAAGCGAGAAGTCCATGTCTCAGACAAAGGAAACTGTCAACTCCCCCTAACGAGACTTCCCTGTGTTGCATCTTGATGGAAGGAACAATTAACCCAACTTGCAATACCCACCACAAGCCTTTTCATTTCTTTCCCTTCTTTTGTTCCCGGGAGACTCAAATCAGGGTTTTTTTTAAAGAAAAGCAGGGGGTTTTTTTAAAGAAAAGCCATGACTGTTCAGTTCTCTCAAGCTTAAAATTGAAATCTTGCCCTGCCAAGATCTGGCATCCCTCCTCTGACACACACACGAGCTTGTTATTTCAGTGCTAGGCTGCACTTCTGGGGACAGGACAGAAAAATGCTGGGACAGTGAGAATGGTCTCACCAGGACTTCTCTTGCTCTGCAGAACCAAATTAGTAATACCTTAGAATATAAAGATTGCCCAAAAATATGTGGATAGCCATCATTTTATGCTTACAATTGCCAGCTCTGACAAACATGACTCAATTTTCAAGTACTGGCTCAAAAACAAGCACAGGAGTGGGCAGTTTTGCTGTTTTTGATGTCGACTTTCATCAGCGCTAAGAACCTATGAACCTAAATCCTTCCCAGAAAAGATTTTCCTGCCTCTTTCCTCCTTTTTCTGTCTTTTATGCCCAGTTCCCCTTCTCTTATACACACGTCCACAACCATAAATGTTACCAGCAATGCAGCAAGTCATCTGTTCCCTAAATGCTGCCTGTCTTGCCTCTGAACCTCTTGCTGGCTCAGCAGCAAAAGGACCAGCTTAGCTTTGAACTCCAAGACACTGCCCAGCAGTGCAACCAGCTTGCTGTTTCCTAACACTTTCCTTCCTCATCCCTTAACCACCCCCAACACCACTCTTTTTTCCCCTACTACCCACCTCGATCAACGTCATCCCTCAGCAGTTAAATTCCCAGCTCAGGGGTAACACCACAGTTCCCACCACCTTCAACATGCTTCATCATGGAGCAGGTGGAATCTTGTCCAATGGCCAAGGAACCAGATGAGGAGCAACCTGTTGCTGAGCCCAGCTCCCCGGAGCTTCTGCCTGCCCTATGCCTGTGTGGTTACCACCTCATCCCAATTAGGCAGTATTACTGGGTTTGGTTTGGTTCCTCTCCCCTTCTGCTCCTGCCAAGCTGAGAGCAAACCACACCTGGGGGCAGCTCTGGAAGTGTGTTCCTCCTGCAGGAGAGGCTCCTAGAACAGCTGCTGGGTTAGGAAAGCCACATGAGCTACAACACTGACATCTTTCCAGCTAAGAAAAAAAACAAAAAGGCATCCCAAAAGAAATTTCTTTGGGTCTTGTTTCATAATTCAAAACACAGCCCGTGCTCAGCTGCAATGTTATTGCTGACACAGGCCCTCGGATTTGAGCCCAGCTTCAATGAAAACAAAAAAGGACTTAAATGTTTTCCTTTACACGAGTATTTGGCACGGTGCCACGCCAAAGGCACTGAGCACAGCCTTGCTGTTCTTCACTTGCATTAAATGTGGATTTGTCAGCGTGGGTCCTACCTTCCAGCTGAGCTACTTCAATATTAACAGTGGCCAGGATGGCAGATTACAGAGAAAAACCAGGAGGAAAACCACCCACCATACACATCATCTCAGCTGCACAGGAGAAACCTCACCGAATTCCAGAGGTGACCCTTAGACCCAAAATGAGGTCATTTTGCTGCCTTTTCTAACTTCAGCTCACATACTTGGAAACAAGAAGAATCCCAAAACCACTCAGACTCAGGGAGCAAGCAGAGCACACACATCCTCACAGCCTGTTCTGATAGATGCAAACGGAGCTCAGTCAGCAAACTCCCAGACTCCAACACAGCAGAAAGCTCTTTTTTTGCCATCAGCACCCAGATTTTTGCTTGGTGTGTGTCTGAGCTCGCTGTGCATGCTGTTCAGAGGCAGCTGGCTAGCAGCGTTATCTCCTCCACCGAGCAAACTCGGCGTGGTTTACAGCCAGTCCCAGCTGAAGGCTGGAAACAAAACAGCCCAAAACACAAATAGCAGTGTTTTAAATAACTCGAGAAAATGCCAGCTTCTCGTACACAGATCTGAACTGGAGAGAGCCAAGATAAACCACGAGAACATCACGAATGTTCTCGTATTTTTAGGAGCAAATCTCCAGCAGATTGCCCCCTCCTTACTATTGCTCTGTGTCCAGGGCTTGCTAAGGTGGAAGCAGGCAAGAGGTGTTTGAGCTGACAGCAAAAGGCTCCTGCTCCGAGCCCAGCAAACAAGAAGAGATGAAACAAAGAAACTCCCCCAGAAGCTCCCCCAATGCTTAAGGCTCTGAGCATTGGCTTGACATTTAAACATAGACTGAACCAAAACTAGGATTAAATGGAAGGACTAAGGATCCATCAGAACCAGAAGGATGAGCCTCCTCAGCCCAAAGGCACAGAGGGATGCTGTGTCTGACCCCCACACGCGTGGACTCCAGGACGGCCTGGCCTGTTCCCCACCACCCATTTCCCATGGGTGGGACAGGCTGGTGGCAGGGGTAAGCCCTAAATCTCTCCAGCCCCTAAATCTCTCCAGCAATCCCCAGTTGAACCTGGCTCATGCTCCAGCTGGTGCCACCACCTCTCACCTGCACCCTTGTTGCCCGCATCCCAGTAGCTTGCTCTGCTCA
>VZRW01008256.1:155944-173707 GCA_013398125.1 Aegotheles bennettii | reverse complement strand
GCATGTGTTTAATCTCCTCACTGTACAGGAGAGCTTGATAAAGCTTATGTCACACTAGAAAGCTGAAATCAAGTTAAAGCATGCGTAAAAGTCCATTGGTAAGTCATTCTGTGGGTGCATACCTCTTGAATGCCTTTATATGAGGGTAGTATTTTTATCTATTGGCCTTCTGTTCTCTGTCCCAAGCATTGTTAATGTGGTGATGCAATGTTATCAGGGGATGTAATGTCACTAAAAAATCCATCTACATTTTGTCCTTTTGTTTTTTTGGGAAAAAAAAAAACAACACCCATCTCTGACCTTTTGCTTTTGAAAATAATCAGTAAATTGCCATGGTGTTTTAGCCTTGGGAGGTCATGGAGTGTTTAGTTGTGTATATCATTTGCATGTGGCTGTGTTCTTGCTATCCCTGAGTCTGCAGAAGTCCCTGGAAAGAGCTGAATAGGTATTCTACACCTTGATATAGAGGAAAAAATGTCAAAGGATATTTCTTGTCTCTGGCAGTGACTCTGAAGGAAGCCAGGAGGCAGTGGGGGCAAAGGGCAGCCTCATATTTTTAACGAGATTTAACACAAGTGATAGTGAATTGTTAGGTTTTAATTTGTACTCCTTTAATTAAATTCTTTAACCTCAGAATCCTGATGCTTATTCAGAGAACCTCATGGGGAAAACAAGGTAAATTCTGTCTTTGATTTATTTGTTTTATGACAAAGCATCTAGAACATGGGGTCTGGGTAGAAATCTTCCACCTGCTGTTGAGGCTGGCTTTGTCTGGCTAATAGGCTAAAGCAGAGGCCTTCAGGGATAAGCTGAAATGTATTTTAAACCTGGAATTCACAGCAAGGACTCTCCTTTAGCTGTGTTGTCTCTGCATACTTAATGCCATTATGACAACCTTCCTATCTGATATTGTCTATGATTACCTCAAAATTGCCCTCCTGGTAAAGTGCACTGTAAACTTTAATTGAATTCTGCTAAGTTTACCACATTCTCAAAGACAGCAGGAGACTGTAATGACTTTTTGTGTGCAGTGTAGTTACTTCTATTTTCTGGATGCATCTGAAAAATTTGCAGATGTTAAGACAAAGGACAGAAGAACAGAACCTGCCTACATCGTGAACTCCTCTTAAGCTACTTGCAGATAAATTGTAACCTCAAACATGGTATCTTCAGATGTTTGATTTGAAAAAGCTCACATACCTTATGGCCATGCCAAAAGCTATATAGCACTATAAAAGAATTAGAAAATTTATGAGCACTGCCAGAAACCTGGATCCCTGTGAATCTTACATGCTTCAAAAATAGGTACGTGATCCAGACAATAGAAAATGTCAAAGTGGCAAGAAAAGACAAGCCAAATAATAATCTTTGCTGTTCTGAAGAGACAGCAACTCCAAGCTTTGTAAGCTTGAGTGTGCAAGCAAGAGTGTGCAATGAAGGAAAAGGGAAAACTACCAGGCTTCTGTGAAATTGAGAAGAGGGCATGTTTCTTCCTAAGTAAAGCCAATACTTGAGACTTTATAGTAGGTACCCCAGATCTCACTAGAAGATTGGAATGGCTTCAGTGTCTTCCAGGCAAAGCAGGGCTAATAACCTACCATGAAGGAAAGAATGGCCCACACCCCAAAATGCTGATAAGTGAACCAAAGGTAATGGGCTACCGGTCACTTGCTCAGGAGCATCTTGTGGGTCCCTTTGTAGGAATTGCTGAAAACGGAACAGTTTGGGTTTGAATTAATACCTTTTTGGAAAAGAAGTCACAAATGGCAAAAGGTTGTTGGAAGAAACACTCCACAGGCATCAAGAAAGCAGTGAAGAAAGATCCATCTGAGGAAAGAAGTCTCTACAACTGAAGTACTGAATCACAGACAGAGTAGGACTGCTGAACTTCCCCTGGCTTCCTTAGAAATTCAGGTACAGCTCAGCTGCTCCACTAACCTCTGTTGGAGAAGTGCAATGTTTGATGTTGAAGTGGTTACCAAAAATAAGGCAAATGTTGATGTTTTGCTTAAACTGGCAAACTAGAATGAGCACTTGGCTGTTGCAAATAGATTTTTAACTCCTGAGAAGGAGGCAAGATTTTCTTTCATATAAAGCAACGATTCTTCACGGTAAATTTCTTTGCAGGAAATACTCATTTTTATTTATGATGCAGAATTGTAATAGGGTTTTTCAGGTAATGTTGATCTCCAGTAATGCTCTTTTCTGGTCAGGGATCTCATCTATTGATGAAATGCCCCTATTCAACGTATCAACAACAGGCAGGCAGTTCAGATTGATGCTGGTTATTTTCTAAATTTCTTGTGTCAGTTTGTGCTGGGGTTTGGTTTTGTTTTGTTTGTCTGGGGTTTTTGTTGCTGTTGTTGCTTGTGTGGGGTGTTTTGGGTTTCTTTTTTTTGTTTGTAACAGAAAAAGAAAGAAGGTAAACCAGCTTCAGGAATGATTTTTCTGCTCCTTTGATTCTGAAATTTTCTTTTGGTTTCTAAAGCACTGTTGTTGTCTGCTTAAGCTGCTGGGACTTTGCTCTTACTGTATTCAGTTGAGTAACAGTCCACCTGATTCCAGAAACCTCTGCAATCTGCAGTGTCACATTTAATAATGCAGCATAAATTGTTACTGATTTGCATAATTTGTTTCTCTTGTTTCCAGTGCAGTTTCCTGATTATGTTAATAAAATCATATTTTTACTTTCTCACCTTCGAAGTTTTTATCTTGGAAGCTGAGTATATCTGCTTTGTTAATTCAGTGTAGGTGACAGCAGGAATGTGCCATGGCCCGTAGTGCACCAATTACAGACAGATAAACTAGTTTCTCATTAATATGAATATAATCAGTTTATTATGGTAGGATCTGTACTCTGCAATGAAACATGGGTACCTAGTGCCAATTAATTTATTAAGAAAAAAAAAAACAAACCACAAACCAACCTCAGAGAGCAAATCAACCAAAGAAGACAAAACAGGATAGGGTATTGGATGGGAGAGAGGTCACACACCTGCCATTACTGAAGTTCTCATAATAGCTGAGATCTCCTTGGTGCAATGTTCCTTTTCCAGGCCAGTCATCCCTATATTTGTTTGTTAAATCAAAGATCTATCTAACATTTCTATATAATTTCGGTCCCTATTTTGTTAAACTGCTTTTAATTTGGAACTGAGTAAAGGCTTAATTTGGCATTTTTCATTTTTGCCTTCTAAGTTTTATTTCCCCTCATTTTGCTTGCTGACTTGGGGGATTTTGTTGCATGTTCTGTTTGGATCCCATGACACAGCTGATCGATGTGGTCAGGAGTCTGATCTTCTGTTCTTCTCTGCGTCTTCTATATTGCTCCTCAGAGTGACCCTGCTCTGGTGTGACATGCTGAATGTTATTGCCTGGTCTCTTTCTGGGAGTCCTAAGAGGACTACAGGTTCAAAATGAACCTGTTTCCTTCAAAACTGATTTATTTTTAATTTATGTATCAGCTTGTTTGAGCAGCACCCCCCCAAAAACATGGGCTGCCTTTTGAGTTTGGAAACCATTTCTGCTTTCATTTGGTCTATTAATTCCCTTTAAAATGAAGAGCTGACTGCCCCATTTGGGTACTTCTGTGTCCATGGCTTTTAATTAAAGTCTCTGCCTAAAGGTAGTTGAAAGTGTGAGTTGATGGAATATAACTGATACAGCCAAGTGAAGCAACTGAGCATGTGTTGAAGGTGATCAAATCTTGATTGTGATAGAATGTGAATGTAGTTGTGCACAGTGATAACATGGTTTTGCCTTTCCAATGCTGCAGTATTAAGGAAGGCTAAATATGATAAAAAAATCTTGGGCAGTTGTTTTACAGGTTGTTTATTGAAAGTTGGGCTCAACTATCCATGTTTGAGTGATTCTACATTTAAAATGAACAAGTTTGCAACGGAAAAGACTAATGTATTCTCTGCAGTCATCTCTACATTTATCTTAGTACCACATGTTGCAGGTAATCCTCATAAATCCTAAAGGTTGTGCGGATAGTTGCATTCTGTTTAGTTTTCTTGGAGATACTATGAACTTGATCCTGGAAGTACAATCCTGGCTAGGACTTAGCAAAAACTCTTGGACATGTGTGGTCCCAGTGCTCCCCAGTGAGGTGGCTTCTTACTTTGAGTTAAGCACACACACATTATTCAGTAGAACCTGGGTTGGTTTGTATCTTACAAAGGTAAATACTGTTCTGTAGCTGACTATGCTTTTATTGTGTAACTTCTCAAACATGGTTGGATTTGATCCTTGAGAGACACCTCTGAGGGCAAAAAAGTACAGCTGCAAAAAAATTACTTGTGTTCTGTGTTTTGTTCCTGCTCAAGTCAGGAAGGCTGATACAAGGAAGTCTGCAGAGATTTGTGTAAGACAAAGACAAAGTGGTCATCTATAGCAGATTCAAATAGAACAAATAGCGAAACTGGGATAGAGAGGAGACAGAAAATAAAGGGCAATAAATGATGCATGTTTGGGAAGCACCATTGCTTTCCTCATGATTTCACTCTAGCCCCTAAATGCAGATAATGTCTCTTTTCCCGAGTGGTTCCTGTGAAGGTGAAGTTCCCACGGAACTCTTGAGTCAATGTAAATGCTGAGAGTTTACAGGAATTTTAGAAAATTCTGGGAAAAAAATGTAGAAATTTATGGGCTAATATATGCATCTCTGACTTAGGAAGTCTCAGAGTGCTTTCTGGGGAATGTGGCTAGGGAAGAGTGCGAGCTGTGTCCAAGTTAACTTTGAGGGGAAGCGATGCATCCAGAAGTGACTATGGCAATGTTGCATTAGTGCAAGCCCACTTTAGAGCAGGACCAGCTGGCCTCCAAAGGTCATGCTGTCTGGGAACCTGTCTCCTCTCTCTCTTGACCCTGTAATGCTGGACAAATTAAAAATAAACCTGTGTTTTCTGTTTTACTTTTAATGCTCAGTCCTTGGGTCTTGAGTTCTAGGGAAAGTGTATCCTGCTGCTCTGGGTAGCCTGAAGTAGTTCTTGTGCTCACTGAAGCATCGACCTTCAGATTATTCATGGGCTTTTCTCTCTACTGCAGAACAGATGTTAAACCATTTTTTATCCAGGAGAATGGATTAGATGACCGGTCAGAGAAACTGTGATAACCCAAGGTAAATGTAAATACTGCAGCAATTCCTATCACTGCACCAGCCCAGTGACAGAGTTTTACACAAACACGTGTTACTGAGGAAGGAAACTAGACAGCACTAGCAGGCTTGTCTGCAGTTTGAAGATGCAGGTTTAACTCCACACTCAGTGTTCTCATGTAAATGTGAGCAAGTCAGCCTGCCTGTGCTTTAATTTTTTCACTGGTAACGTGAATATATGAGCATCAGGAGATTTGCAAAGAACAGGCTAAAGACCACAGGGTGCCTCAGTGCTATGCTAATGGGTATGTAAGTACCACAGGCAGTACAAAGCAATGGTACAAGGCTCTTCTGTTCCTGCTATGCAGAGTGCCCTGTCTGTGTGTGTTCAATATCTGTAGGGATAGTGTTCTTTATTGAACTCACAGTAATTTCACTAAGTAGGTTTGGGGCAAAGGTTAGCAGTCAAGTTTAATTGTGATAAATGAACATTGTTTTAGCAAGGTGGACTATTACAATAGTTAGCAGGTTTCACTGACAAGCTCAAAAGGAATGCTTTTAGGGCAGCTTGTAGCAATCAAAAGAAGGATTTTTCCAGGGTCTTGGCCAAATGTGAAGTCAGACTATAATTTTAGAAGATGTCAGTTATAAGTTTGTTGCTTGACTGCCCACTTTATTCCTTTTTATTTTGGGGACTTTTTTTTCCCTCAAAGATAGCTTTATATTTGGCATCCTTCCTGAACATACTGTGCTGTCACACTACGAATGTGTACACATGTTCTATTTTAAACTAAAGCTTGTAAGACAGCTGCTGTTGTCACTGGTGTTTGCAGTGGACTGTAGATGCCTGTGCCCTGCTGTGGTCAATGTAATACAGGCACAGCCTCTGTCTCCCCTGCTTTTCAGTTACCATCTTGGCAGACACAGAAACTTTCCTATATCAGCCTACAGGGACTTTGTGTGGTAGGAGGGTGAAATTCTTTGATCTGCACTCCTTTTTCCTCAGAACCTCTGAATCACACTCTTTATTAATCCCTTCTCATCTTGAATGTTAAGGCTGTGTTCTGTGTTGTGATCTGAAAGATTCACAGAAATCAGGACTGGAAGGAACTCCAAGAGTTCCTTTATTCTTTCAATGGGTGCAGTACAAAACCAGCTAAATCTATTATCCTTCATAGCTGAAAAAGAATAGGGGAGCTTTTTTTTTTAAAAAAAATATAGATATAGATTTTGAGATCTGCAATTGCAAACTTTATCATGTTCTTGTATTCTTAGACCATCATAGCTACAGCAACATTATTGTGATGTTATTTATGGCAAATGATCCTGAAAACCCCTTAGATCTGGAGATGCTCAAAGCAACTTGTTCTGTTGCTTATCCAGAACACTCAGTGGAACTTGGCTCTTGAGGATATATCCTAACTGCTGTTGCACCCTTGACCTCTGCCAGGGGACACCCACAGCTTATTTTGTACAATTAAGACAGGAAGGTGATACATTTTGGGTACTGATCGCTTTTATTGACACTGATAAATACTTGTAGTAGTAACTGTAGCAAGATGTTTAGTGCAGGGGGAGAAAACAGTGTAAATCACTGTAGCTTTGCTGGTTTGAGTTGATTGTGGTCTCTTAGTTTGGCTGGGAATCTGGCCTTGTGTGCATGACTGCTGTATATATTTGTGAAGAATCAATCTTCATGTATAAGTTATTTTTCCCAAAGTGCAAATGCAGGGTTTTAATTTTACTAGAGTTCACCACCTCATTCAGAAACTTCTGTTTCCAGCAGGGCAATTTCAGAAATGGGCTTATCTTGTACACAATGTTGTGTCAATGCTGTGCTCCTAGAGATGGCTCCCATGATGTAGGTGATACTCATCCCCTCTGTTTTGCCATTCCATAGATTAATGCCGTGTGCTCTGCACAGAACACGCAGGGCCTGTGTATATCATGCTAATAGACAGTGTTTGCAAAAGTTGTAACTCACATAGGCAGAGTCACAGCAATGAATTAGTGCTTTTGGCATCTGGGAAAGGAAGCCTATTTGAAATCCAGCTGCTTGCCAGCTGTGGCTATTCATAGCAGTTATTACACTGGCTGCTTTTTTCACTCCAACTTTTCATTTAAAATGTGTAATGAATTATTTTATTGCCACCTTAAAAGTCTATTTATAATCCATTCTTCTTGTGATGAATGTGTGTATCTGATTTTCGACCTCTCTTTAATACTGTACAAAGCAGTGTTACTTAGTTTAAAGTTTTCTTGGCACAAATGTGAGACAATCACATTTCTTAACAACTTGAGTGACCTTAACTGTTCACTCCTGTACTTATAAAATGTGAGTTCTAATGGGTATTTAATATATAACTATTTCTTGTTAAGATTATTTTTTTTCCTCTACATTTTAGCCATCCCTAACTTTCACTTGTCTTGGGTAGCAATATCTGGGGAATAACTGGGAATGCTTGAAGGTTTCGCAATATGGGCAGAGTCTTGCTAATTCATTTTTTAATACACCCACTGCAACTTTTGATGTCTAATGCATAAAGTAAGGCATCTCATGGTCAAATGGTCATGACACAGTTGTTTTAAACCTGCTCACTCTGGCAGCTACAATACCAGTGACTGCAATGACACAACGTTTGTCAGCTTGGTTTCTGGTCTGTCCTGGAGCTTTTTTTTTTCTAACAGTACCTCAATTAGCCCAGAGTAGGTGATGGGAAGAGTCATAGTCCTGTCCATGTTCTGCTGAATGGCAACACAGCCTTCTACTGTGTCAGCCACTCCTCCCAGTTAGGTATCATCAGCAAACTTGCTGAGGATACACTACACTCTGTCCCTTCATCCAGGTCATCAATGAGTATGTTGAACAGGACAGGACCCAGTACTGACCCCTGGGGGACACCACTAGCTACAGACCTCCAACTAGACTCTACACCACTGATCGCAACCCTCTTGAGCCATGCCATCCATCCAGTTCTTAATTCACCTCACTGTTCACTCATCTAACCCATGTTTCCTAAGCTTCCCTATGAGGATACTATGGGAGACTGTGTCAAAAGCCATGCTGAAGTCAAGGTAGACAACATCCACTGCTCTCCTCTCATTTACCCAGCTAGTCATGCCATCATAGAAGGTTATTGGATTTCCCCTTTGTGAACCTATGCTGACGACTCCTGATGGCCTTCTTTTCATCAATATGCTTAGAGATGACATCCAGAATGAGTTGTTCCATTACTTTATGAGGGATGGAGGTGAGGCTGACTGTAGTTTCCTGGGTCCTCCTCCTTGTCTTTTTTAAAGACTGGAGTGACATTGGCTTTCTTCCAGTCATCAGATTCTCCTGTTCTCCATGACCTTTCAAAGATAATGGAAAGTGATTTAGCAGCTATGTCTGCCAAGCTCCCTCAGCACTCATGGCTAGACCTCAGGAAAGGGATCTTTAGCACAGAAAGCCAGGTACATATCTGTGCCTTGTGCAAGGAGACACATTTCTGAGGGCAGTGGGTAAGAATCAAAGATGACCTGACAATCTGAGCCTTTGTATGCACTAGAAGATCTAGAAAAATATAGTATGTATTCACTTTTACCCTCTTTTCTCCCTGATTGCTTCATATCTAGAGCTGGACCTGTACAGAGTCTTTCTTAATGGTCTGGTATGTGAGGACAAGTTTTTTCCCTTCCTTTGTCTGTCTGTTTCTTTTTGATAGCAGTGAGTAAATCACAAAGAACATTTTCTGAGGCACCAAAATCCAACAAAAGTTACTCGTCCTTGCTTCTTTATTTCCATTCATGACCATGTCTGTAGATGACTCTTTTTACATCCAAGTGAAAGTACCAATCCAGGAACATTAAAAAGTGAAGTCTTAAGCAATGAGGTACACATATACCTGTGCCTCTATGCAGTCTGGGTGAATTCATTTCCCAAAGGGAGATAGGGGCAAGCAGGGTGTCACCACTGGCCCTCAAATCACCTTGCTTTCCTGTCAGACTTCTGGTAGGGCTTGGACTGTCTAAGCAGAGTCAAATGGACAGCTTCTGTGTTACGACAAGAGATGCAGGTGCTGAGATCCACAACTCTGCATAACTATCTCCCACTGCATCAATCTTATCTCTAGCTTCTTTCTCCCCCTGCTTGCTGGGTGTCACATTTTACTGTTATGATATATTCAGTAGAGTAAGTTTCAAGCTTTCCAAAATGTCATCGTAACTGTACTCAGTAGCTTTCTTTTATCTATTGCTAGCTAGGAAGGAGGAGAAATGGCCTGCTAAGGGTAACATTAGGGATAAGAAACTGAAAAAGTAAAAGAGAGTTACTTGCATATGACTTACCAAAGAACTAATGGATTGGAAAAAGAGCTGCAAATACGTTAAGTGCTTGTCTACTACTAATACAAATAGCAGCTGCTTGAGTTCCTACTTGAGTTGAATGTGGTGTACAGCAGTTGGAGTCATTAGCTACACTAAGAATTACTTGCAGAGTTACTTACCACTCCTACAGTTTTCCTTTCAGTCCTTCTGTGTCCTTGGTGTATTGGACTCCATCCTGCACAGGCTAATGCATGCACTTTTGTGTGATGATGAGTTACTTGCTTGAAGGTGAGCCTGCACACCAGTCTGTGGGAGCATCAGGACTAACATGATATACATATTATGCATTCTGGAATTGGTTAATATGCAGAAATAAATATTGGTTTATTTAGATCATTTAATGAATTTCCACTCTCCTTATACTGTGTTTCAGAAACACACAGGTTACCCCTTCTCCAAAACTGGTTCCCAGTATAAATGGTGTTTATTGTCTTGAACTGAGGTAGTCGAATCTCGTTTAGCAGCCTCTGAGAAACAAAATTCTGCATAAAACTTGAAGTAAGCTTCTATTTATTAATTATTCTATATTTACTAAAGGGCTTCAAATGCCTATGTTTTTCAAAGTTTTCACCTGATTTTATGGATTTCCAATTTAGGGATACTTACAGGGCTTGATTTTCACAGATAATTCATGGTCTTGCGAGATATTTAATGTGACAAAAAAATTCTGTTTCCTCCAGACAGACACCTAAGTACCTTCATGCAGATTTAATCTCTCTATGATATTTTTGTCCAAAAGTGCTGTTCAGTGCTTAGAAATCTGGCCATAGGATCTAAGAATAATATTGTTTGGAAAGACCTTTGCACTCTGGAAAGTTTTGCTAGTAATTATTGTAAAATTACTATATGAGTTAGGAATATGTTTTTACTTTCTTATATGTAAAACAGACCATGAAATTAATATTCAGACACAGTACAGTAGTCATTTTCATTACTTAAATGGGCTTAATTGGAGTTATAGCAATTTAAATGGCATACTAGAAGCACTATATGAATTAGGTATGCGTTCCTATGAATAATACAACCATTATCCAATTCCCTTTCTTTCTAATTTCATTCTCCCTCTTAAAAGAAGTTAAAGCTTTTCTCACGTACTTAATACAAATGATATTTTGCTCTTAGGAAGGAAATAATATAAGGACAAATTGAGCTAAACTGTAAGACAACAGCAGGAAAGTCAGTCTTTTTGGGTTTTGTAGTAAAATATGCCTTGAACTTGACCATGATTTCAGCATGATGAGAGGCTGTAATGTGCCACGACCTGCTACATTTAGCAGACAATGACAGGATTTGGAGTCAGCAATAGAACCTTTTTGTTGCTCCTATTCATGCTCACATCTGTTCCTGTGCTTGCTTTCCTTTGTGATTGAGCAACATTAAGTCTGAACATATCCCCTCATATGCATCCGTTGGGTAAATATTTTCCCAAACAGTGACATAATACTACATTTACTAAAGTATTCCTCTCTGCTTGTCAATGATGTGTTACATGCTGGGTTGGACTCTGTTAGTAACTCTGAGAGGAAGGAGATGTGTCCTTAAAGTCAGCTAATATCTTTACAGTTGGATGTTAGTGATTTAATAAATATTGCTCAGATTTTCCAGGAGACAGGGAATCCAAACAGAAGTCTAGCTGATGGGGTGACTTTCAGGTGGAGATACCACTGCATTAAACTTACTGCTGGTAGCTGTTTACGTAGTGAGTGTTTTTAACAGACAATCCAGCATCCCTGACCAGAAGAAAAAAGACCTCATTTTTTAGACTTCAGAAAGCCCATCAAAATGTTCCATTTCCTCAAGTAAAAATATTTTCCACTTTCTTGTAGTTCAGAAAAAGCTTGAAATAATTCTATTGAAATAGGGAATTTCCTTTAGAAGCTTCCAATTCCTTAAAAAAATGCTTTTTGAGGAAAAGGTACCTGGAACAACCGGGCAGTTTAACTTCTGATTTGTATTTAATATATTATCCAGCTTCTCAAGAAGCAGGGGAAGATTTTGGGACTCAAATGAGAATTAGGTTTGCAAAGCCTCTCAGCTTTCAGTGGAACTTGATTGTTTCTGTCTTTGAACCTTTAAAATATCCTCTCATAACAAAGATGCTGAGTAAGCATATTCTTTCAGCTTGATTGAGGGCCAGATTTTAGGGTCAGAGTTATTTTTTTAATGGCCATTTTAGCATTTTTGGTAATCTCCACTCTTGTAGTTATTCAGAAGTGTGCATGAAATGGAAATGGATTTGAATATTTATCTTGCTTCCCTTTCCTGAGACTTGCCATGCTTTTTATAGGCTTAATTTTTCCTTCATTATTTATGATATATTCTGTATAAGTTCAATTCTGAGTAGTAGTTGTAACTGAGACTTAATAGAATTTTTTGATGGTGAATATAAATGCATTCAAATAAAACATTTTATAGTAACATATTCCCAAACTAACCAGTGGTATTAATTGCACTGTTAGTGATTCAGATAGCAAACTGAATTTTCAGTTTGTATAGCCTTACAATAAGAGCTAAATAAATCATTGTTAGAAAATAATAAAGTAGCTGAAGTTTCACCTCATGACTTAGGTGGCAACATTTTTCTTTCCTATATTAAATTAAACTTGTTCATAGAAATTCTTTCATGTATACACTTGAAATTGTTCACAAATATTTTTAATTAATATTTCTAAGAGTATTTTCTGGATCAGCAAGTTTTTATGAGCAGTTGATTGCAAGTAATTGGCAATCAAAATGAAAGCTGTGCTGATTCATTTTTATTAGACACATCACTTATAACAAGGTATTGTTTCTCTCCCCAGATGGAGGTTCCAGTTCAGGAAAATATTAAAACAGAGATTTCAAAGGGACTTCAGAAAACGCTTAAAGGTAAGTGTGTTCCTCAACACTTTCCTGAGCCCAGAGTATAATGAGAGTAATTCTCTAAAGCAAGTTTCTGCTATGTGTAGTTATGTTTATGAGTTTTGAAATACACTTTCTGCCTATATTCTCTGATGTTAACTTAAAAATTGCTGCTTCCGTAACATCTCTGCCAGGAAATTCACTTGCCAGAAGTATCCATAGAGAGGGAGCAGGAAAAGAATGTGAATGCAACCACAGCAAACGATGGTTTTATTTGAATGAATAGTCAGGGGAATAGGAGGCACAATTCCAGTCTAATTATGGTCTCAACAATGTATGTCATCCATGGACTTAAGGGATTTGAATAAAGGTTTTTAAGTGTACATTATCTAGCCACCCAAATATGGAATAAATTTGATAATTCTTTTGTTTGTTTTTTTCCCTACAAATAGTCATACAAGACAAAAAGATGTTTACAGTCTCAGGTTGTTCTCCTTCATATCAGAACAAGTAATTTTAAAAAGCATGAGGATTGAATCCTGTGAGTATGTGCATACACATACTGACAGATATGACCGTGTCCCTTCCATGCTGTCTGATTTTGTCATGTAATTTAAGGAATGTAATCCACAGCACTGGCAATGACATTTCTCATGTAACCTTGAAAGACAGTTTGTCATACAGAGGAGCTCAGACCTCATTAAAATCTCATTCCCAGCCCTGGTCTGGTGAGGGAGGGCTTGGTACAAGGAAAGTTCACTGTAGGATCAGAGCTTTAAGGATGGGTATTGAATTTCTTCTGCCAGGGGATAGATCTGCTGCTGTGAACACAGAGACATGTGGTAGACCCTTTTTCTGGACAGCACAGGGTAGGATCTGCCCAAGCTCAAGGCTGTGTTTAGATTTCCAACCAGTGGATTGGCAGTTCAGGTTGCCATCTCTGACTGAATGTGACAGCAACTTACCTCACTCCTGTAATGAAACTCCATGCTTCTAAAAATACTCTGATTTCAAGAATTGCACGTGCACACATTGAACTTTAAAATAACTGATGCAATGTAGTTAACTCTATTAAAATCTAGTCTTATTTTGGATGGTTTTCTCAGTTGTCACTGGATAGTGATTTTTTTGTTGCCAAATGTCTGGTTATTATATGTATAGTGTGTGAATGATACATATTTTCAAAATAGCTGGAGATGTATTCGCAGCAGTGTGAAGTTTCACTTGCAGAGTTTGAAATTGTAATCAACAAGCTGTTCCTTAATTTAGACGAAGAAACCATATCAAGCACAAACATTATCCATTGTATCTTTCAGTGATACAATAATAACAAAAGACTTGGATGTAAATCACCAAAGCTACAAAACTAGTATATGCATGTCCCATGCTGATCGTAGCACAGCTTGTTTACTAAGGAGAAGTCTTGCTTACCTAGCAGAAAGCAAGGAAAAAGTAGCTTGTCTCTGTCATTTAACAGGTATGCTGTGCAGACTTTATAAGCACAAACACATCAAGCACATCAAAATGCTGGTTTTGCTTTCCAATCAGTGTTACCTGGTAGGGAGTACAAGGGTGGATTTTGATTCATCGTGTAAAAAACTGTGGTTAGGTACACAAATAGGTGTCATTTGCAAAGACATCTAAATACAGATGGATGTGAAACAGTGCAAGGACTTTACAGCTAGTTCTCTGCAAGAACATGAAGAAGGAAGATAAGCCAGTAAGAGTGCCAGTGGTTTCTTGGAGGCAGTGGTCTGGGCTCTCAGCTCTGCTGCTGATCTGCTGCATATAAGTTAGACATACATTTTCTCTTTCATTTGGTTAAGTCAGCCACAACATCTTAGGGTCACAATGAGGCAGTAAGCCCAGTTGGTCCCTGCAGGTGTCTTCTTCAATAGAAATCTAGGAAAGCAACTTTCCTCTGGGGTAGATGAGAGTTGATCTATCCTGTCACCCTCCGTTTTCTCCTGTGAAATACAATCCACATTTTGAGTAGGGATAAAAAGACCATTGACTCTTTCTGGGTCTGGATTTATTGTGATTCTGAATAATAGTTTTCTCTCCAGCATGGGGGATAGCTAAGTTTTCTTCTTTGTTTAGCCCACAGTCTGCATTCCTACCTTCTGACAGTGCTCACAGCTGTCTATGCATCTAGAATAACCAGGTCTTTATTTCCAAGTCAGTAAAATCTGTATACCTCAGGGGTGGTGCATAAATGTTGCCAGCTTATTGCGAACACACCTCCCCATCTCACTCCCCCTGCCTAGATCTCTCTGCATCTATTTCAGGCCCCTCAGTGAGGCTGTGTGTGTTTAACTGTGATATGTTTAGAGTATTGGCATGTGTATGAAGAAAAGAAAATTGGAAGATGCTTTTTATTGGGGGGGTTGGAAGAGGGTTGGAGAGAGTAAGTGTTTTAAAGTTATCTGGAAAGTTTAAGTTAAAAGCTTTGTGGGACTTCATAGGTACTGGGACAAGACTTTCCCTGAAAATAGCAGGGGTTTAAGGGCCACAGTGTCTCTTGGACATCCACCCTTTTAAGCATGTTTGCCAGGATTATTGGGCATAAGCCAAGGAATCTATAGTCCTTGTTTGCTAATGGTGCTTCAGGGATTGTTAATCTTTCTTGTGGTTTTCACACATAGCAGTTTGTGACAGGAGGGCACAGATGCCCCAAATGGTGTCTTTTGGGTCTCAGTAGCTGTCATGTCACAGCAGCCCAGAGCTCAGTATGGGCTAATTCCTCCTGGGAGCATTACAGTCTGAATTTGTAAGCCTGTGTTGATTGTTGTTTCTGTGCTGCTCCCTTTTGTATCACAGCACAATGCCAACCCAGGAGTTCATGGCATGATGACATGTACTAGACCTTCAAACAGCATAATACACTCAGCAACTCTAGAAAGTGGTTGTTCAGCAGCAGCAAATGAAGTTGGTCAGTCAGTGACTCAGCTACACACACAAATTGTCATTGCATTAATCGCCATTAACTCTGGAAACTTATCAACTTGCTCAGCAAATGGCTTTTGCAGAGGGCTTCGAGAGCAATCAAATTCAGCCTGTTTTAGACAGCTTTTGTAACTCACCTCACTTAGGTCAACAGCAGGATTTGAACTGAGGTATTTCAGGGCATCTGTGAGCCATGAAAGGGCACTGGTTGTTATTCTGGAGCAAAAACAGAGTCATAGGTGACTCAGGTCAGCCAAGCAGTAGAGGAGGAGGGAGACCACTCTTTCTGTGGTGTGGGCCACAAAATACAGAAGCTGTAAAGCAGTAGGAAATCAGTGTGAGACCTTTCCCCCTTTCACACCATGCCCTGCTGTCTCAAACTCCTTCCTCATTCACAAAGGAGATGGCCCATATTTAGAGGTTTGCAGAGGTCACCTCTCCACACCATTCAGCCCTTTCACTCTTCAGCAGTCAGGCTGGTATTTTAGTGAGGTGAACTTTAGCCTGTGAAACACATGCAAATAACCTCTATTAGCATATAAACCTGGCTGACCAGGTGGTGAAAGGCTCCGTGCTATGCTGAATTTCCTGAGAAGAGATTAATTTGACTAGGACTCCCTAGCTGGGGAAAGAAATGACAGAAGGGGAATTGCAGGAGACTTTGAAATTAGGAGAAGTGTGAAGAGGATGAATGGGAATCTTTAGTTTGTGGCTTCATGCCAAGTGAGTGGGCATATTAGGTTAAAGCAAATAAAAGGAAGGTTTTCTCTACTCCAGCTGTGCTTAAACTGTATGCAACAGGGTGCTTCAGGATGTTATGGAATTGGCATTAGAGAAGCTTGTTGTCAGTCTGTGACCACTAAACATCATAATGCCCACATAAACACCCATGGAGATTTTTAAACTGCGTGGCCATTATTAGGAGAAATATCTCTCTTAAAAAGTTAGCGCTCTCATCTGCATTCCTAAACATCCTACTGGCTGTTGTCAGAGAAAGGATCCTGGGTAGAACGCTTGCTCTAAATCTATATGGTTACTTTCATGCTTCTAAGAAGTTTTTGATTCATCTGTGAATTAAGACATGGATTCTGCAGCTTGGTGCTTTGTAGCTTAAACATTTCAGTACAGAATTCTCTATTGGGGTCGATTAGCCAGTAGACCGGCTGTAGGCTTATCGGTGAGGAGTGGGACAAGTGATTTAAAGTAAATAATCCTAGAACTGTCTTCTCTGATCTCTAATGTGTACCTGTGATGCTATTGCAGCATCTTCACAAGAGAGTGAGAACATAGAATTTCATCTAAAGCTTTCATTCTCCCAGAGTACTTTAAAGCAGACATGATTTTATATTCACAACACAAAACCCCGATACATTCAGTATTTCACTTGAGCATGTCGTTTATTTTCAATCTCCCTCTGAGTAGAGAAAGATACTATGATAATAAATGAAAACATAAATACCCTTGAATTGCTGTTCTCTTGCTGCTGAGATTTTTGCTAGCCTTGGTTTCTCTTTCTGGCTGCTTTTCAGTCTATCCAGTGACATTTCGTAATGGTTCCAGTTTATTTTGAGAAAATCCCCTCTCAAATCCAAGGGGTTGATGAGGTTCTGCATCAGAATTTTTTTAAAACCAGGTTTACTTCAGACTCAAGATGATCTTTCTCAATAGAAATAATAAGAGAAATCAGGGCTTTCTGCACAGTTAAATAGTTAGCATTCTTGCCCACAGTTCTACATGTAAAGATCTGCTTAATATAATTGGGAACAATGACTTGATTTTATTTTTTTTTACTTTATTGCAGTCTCTCTTGCTAGGTTTCTTTTTCATGGATCCAATGGATACTTGATATGGAGAAAGTGACTGATTCAATAGCTTGTAGGCATTCAACAGGACTGCATTCAGCTGCATTTTTAGTGCCATGTGTTTTTCATGTCTCATATCCTAGGTAATTATTTTTGGCTGTTTTGGAAAAGTGTGTTCAACTTGCATGTTGCTTCATGATTTTTCTGTGAAAGTTCTTGTTTTCCTCCTGTTTGTGAAACAGAACCTAATGTCAGAGACTCAGTGTTTCTGATGAAATAGTTTTTGTTTTCCAGACAGACCTGCCAGTGACATTAAAATGCTGGCAGCATGAAGCAACGGTTGTGATGCAGCTTGTCACAGAATCACAGAATAGCTTGAGTTGGAAGAGACCTTCAAGGTCATCTAATCCAACTTCCCTGCCATGTGCACGGACATCCTCCACTAGACCAGGTTGCTCAGGGCCCCATCCAACCTGGCCTTGAACATTTCCAGGGATGGAGAATCCACCACTCCTCTGGGGAACCCATTCCAGTGTTTCACCACCCTCATGGTGAAGAATTTCTTCCTTATATCCAACCTAAACCTACCCTCCTTCAGTTTAAAACCATCACCCCCCATCCTATCACAACAGGCCCTGCTAAAAAGCCTGTCCCCATCTTTCTTATAGGCCCCCTTTAGGTATTGAAAGGCAGCAATGAGGTCTCCTT